>AFXY02001873.1:0-123103 GCA_000231845.2 Tetrahymena malaccensis 436 | reverse complement strand
AACCCCAACCCCAACCCCAACCCCAATAAAATTTAATGATAAAGTAATTAAATCAACAAAATATTTTTATAATTAGAATAATTAAAATGATAAATATTATTTATATTTTTGATAAATCAAAACTTTTCAATAAAAATAAACGAGTAGTCATTTTATAAATTTCTTTTAATTATATATATCAGATGGCAATTAACTTAATTTTAAATAAATGATAAATTTAAAGGAAAAAATAATTATTTAATTAAATTATTTGGAAAATTTTAAAATTCACATTTTTAAAAATTAATTAAAATATCTTTTTATAGCTTTACTTCAATAAGAAAACTAGTAAAATATAAACATAAATTGAAAAAGATTTTTATTTTTCATTTTTTTAATTTAGTAATATCTCCAACTAAAACACACTTTCTTTTAATAGCTTCAGTTAATTTTTTCTCAACTACATCCTTTAATTCTAAAGCTTAGACAACTTTTTTTTATTTGTTAGAGCTATATTCTTTCACTTAATCTTAATTTTCTGATTCTTTTTTAATCATGTTTTTAATGTTTTATTCATATCTTTTGATATTTTCTTTATAGGAATTAAGTTAAGCAATGATTCTATCACAAGATCTATTTTATTTAAAAATTTTGATAATGAATGAATGTATTTAGATATTTAATTTCTATTTTACTTTTATTATTCTTTAAATAATAGAAGCTAACGGAATTAGAAGTTTGTTATGCTATTTAACAACCCTTCAAAAGAGTCTTTGATTTATTTGATTTCTTCTGGCTTTATATCTAATAAACCTTCTTATGTAGTTTCGTAGGTTTACAGTATACTGTTTGCAGAAAATTGCTTTGATTCCAAATATCTTTAATTCAAGAATTGTATCAACTATTTATTTATCCAATCTCAAATTAATTTTTCATATATATATTTTTAAATATATTTTACTTCGCTGATATTACTAATAATTTAATTTCTATAACTTCTATTTGAAAGGATTGTTTCTATCTCTTAGAAGCTCTTTGAAGTTAAATCTTCTATATTCAAATCTACATTAGCAGATTATTAGACAGCGTTTGCATCACTGATATCCCAATTAATTTCAACAACTTCTGCTGTTTGGTTTTCAGTTGGTTAGCTTGGGGCAGTAGTGCCAAAATCCCAGTTAATTCCTTCACTTTCTTTATTAGTATTATCTTCTATTTCCCAGCAAATTCCACCAGCTTAATCTTAAGTGTTTGCAACCTAATTAAATTGGTCTTTTATAATTTATGCTATTTAAAAATGTGAATTTACATCAGTAATATCTATGTTCCAATCAATTTAATCTTCTTCTTTCTTATTTTGTTAAAATTTCTGGTACCAATCATATCTTTTTAATAATAAAACACTTATTTAGAGACAGACATCTAAAATAAAATTTACTTAATTTTAATGAGGTTTTCATCTTCAGCTGTAATTTCTTATCCATCTTTTCTTTTTTCATATACTGAAATAGGCTCGTCACCATGGAAGATAAGTTCATCAAGTAATGAAAGTTTTATACTCTTTTGTAGAAATAAAACAAAGAATAACTATGGTAATTGATGAATAAAAATTTATTTTATTACCTCTTTGGTAGATTTACTATTAACATACAGAGTAAATTAATAGTAGTAAGTTAGACCTTTCTAAATTAATTCAGTTTTTGCTGCATTTTCAATTTTCTAAAAATGTTCAGGTAATTTAGAGGCTAGTGCTGCTATTTCTAAGTCTAAATTTTTTCCTTCTATTCCTAACTTTGCACACTAACTCTCATATTCAGCTTATTATTTTTTGATAGTATTTTCAAAATCTTGCTTCTTTTAAGCAGAATATTTGATTTGGTTTTCAAGCATACTGACATTTTTAGTAAATCCTGGGCTTTTATTAAAAGAAGTAAGTTATTGCAGTAAATAAGTTATCTTACATTTCATATTAAACATTTTAAATTAGTAATTTAGCTAAACTAATCAAGTGAATATTTTCTTTTTTGTAGAATTTTTCTATGGCAATCCAATCCTTAATTATCTAATTAGTATAGCCTCCAAAGAAGCTCTTTTGTTGTGCTTCAGGTGTTTGCAGAAGCATAGCTATAACTTTTTCTAAGTGA
Organism: Tetrahymena malaccensis 436; assembly: GCA_000231845.2. NCBI lineage: Eukaryota > Ciliophora > Oligohymenophorea > Hymenostomatida > Tetrahymenidae > Tetrahymena > Tetrahymena malaccensis. The sequence goes on along the minus strand of AFXY02001873.1, from coordinate 120,980 downwards.
TAATAGCTGAATTCTTATTTAAAAAAATATAATTTAAAACATTTCTAATAAACTACAATAAAATGTAAACCTTCTTTGTTTTCTTTGATGTATGACACAATATTTTTATCTTTTATTTCATCTGCTTTATCTAATAATTCTTTCATTTTTAGCTAGACGGCCTTTAATTATTTAGTCCATTCTTTAGGAATCTAATTTCTGCTTTTAAGCCATTCTAAATAATGAAAAAACTTTATAAAAAAATCCTGCCAATCATAAATTAATACCTATCAACTCCTAGTATTTAATATCTAAAATATCTGTCATTTTTTTACTTTTATAAATTTATTTTATTTTAAAATGATAAAAGCTATTTTTATTATGTAAAGGATAAAATTTTGGCTTAAGCTTATAATTTACGCTTAATTTTTTATATTAAATAAAAGCACGTGCTTATTAATTAAAATATTTACATTCATAATTATTATAAAAATTCTTTCAGATTAATTGCATTATTCACATTGAAAGGTCATACTATTTTTGATAAAAGTTGAAGATATTTGTTAATTAATGTATTCCTAATAAAGATTTTCGTAAAAAATATAATTTTTAATATCTTATTTAAAAATAATAATTAATCTATATTATGGCAAAAATTATTAAAAAGGCTACTTAAAAGCCAAAAATTAACAGCAATAATAAAGGTAAACTCATATGGGTAATCTTAGTAGGTATTGCTTTAGGGTTTATTGGATATATAGTTATGAAAAAAAAAAATTAGTAGAATATAATTCAAGAATAAAAAGTAGTTAATGTTAAATATGGTGAGAAGATAGTTAATAACTATAAAATCCTTGAGAGATATAATAGATAACCAAATTAGTATACTTAATGCTTCATGTTTTATAACTCTACACATATTTTGGAAACTTCAGGATTATATCATATTTCTTCTGCCCATTTTTTAAAATATGACAGAGATTAAAATTCAATCAGCGAGCCTGTAGGTGTATTTAATTTTAGCTAATAATTTAATAGTAAAATATTTGCTGAAGGATGCACATTGTACAATAATTAAATTTATATCCTTACATACTAAGAAAATCACATGCTAGTATTTGACAATGAATTGAAAATAGTTAATAAAAAAGTAAATTATCCAAGCTTTATAAGAGAGGGTTGGGGATTAACTCATTACAATGATTCTTTGGTAGTTACGGATGGATCGAATATGATATACTTCTTCGATGAAAATTTAAACCTTAAAAATAGATTGCAAGTAAAAGGATGTTCAAATTCAAATTTCTGTACTTATTTCAATGAGTAATATATTTTTTTTAAAATGATATTTTCTTTATTAAAAATATAATTTAAAATAAAAAAAAAGATTAGAAATCTACAAAGGATATTTATTGGCTAACTAATATTATAGTAATATTATATTCGTTATAAATTTGAGTACTGGTCAAGTAGAAAAAGAATACAATATGTAATTCTTAGCATAAGAAGTTATTCAAGCTACATAAGATTCTTCGTACTTTAACAAAGGTTTCGTATTTAATGGAATAGCTTATGATGAATTGACTGATACATTGCTAGTTACAGGAAAATTTTGGCCATTTATATATTAAATTTAATTACTTGACTTCCCAAGCTAATGAAATAAATAATTTATTTTAAAATATTTAAAAATTATTTCAAAGATGTGAAAATCTATCTATCTTATCATCAAACATTTTAAATTAAAAGATTTTCTTTAAAATTAATTTGAAATATCAATTTGTTTTTCATTATTTTAAATCAAATTTATAAATTAAAAATCTAAAAGTAAACTGAAATATTTATGTAGAAATTTAAAATAAAAATGACCAATTAATGTAAGTTACATTTATAAAAGATATTACATAGATTTTTATATAAAATTAATAAATAAAAATAATTCAACTTTATTGCTTTGTTTATCAGAAATTTTAACAAACACTATGCAATAATGAAAATTATTTATACATGTAAACAATTGAATATGATTAATTATTTATATTTTTTATTATTTTGGCTTTTGAAAATATAATCGTTATTAATTCACTTTGATAAGTAATTAATTGATTTTTGTTTGCGGTTGGCTAATATTTAGAAAAAGAATTTATTACTCCGTCAATAATCAATCTTGCAAATTCTTTAATAATAGAAAAATTCATAGTAGTATAAAAACTATTTAATATAATACAACTATAAACTACTAAAATTGCAAATATTTATTTAGCTCTTTGTAAAAATACAAATATGAAATCTATAAAAAATTTACCAAGCTAGGGAGAATGCAAAATAAATAGGAATCATATAAAAAAGCCATTATTGAAGAAAAATGCAATTCAAGAATTAAAAAATAGAGAGGGAGGATTTATTTTAAATGGAGATGTTATAAATTCAAAGTTGAATTATGACCCTATTAACGACGAGCATTTAAAACAGTTTTTCGTAAATAAGAAAATAAAACCATATTTAAATAAATTAAGTAAAGTAAGCAATTATTTTTCATTTCATTTTTAATCACTATTTATTGACTAATTTGTAAAGATAGTAAATAGGAGTAATCATACAAGCGACGATGACTAAATATCAAAAGATGATACAACAAGGATAATTTCTTAAAATAATACTAAAAATTCTTAGATGACTGCTCCTAATTTAAAATAAAAAAGTGAAAGTGAATCTAAAGATATCAGAGTAGGTTTTCGTTTATTTTTATATAAATTCAATAATCAAGTGAAGCTTAAATGATCTACAACTCAAATTTTTCAAACAAAATTATTTTTATTATTGTTTTTTATTGATTTTAATTCTTAAAATAAAGATAATAAAGATCCAGGAAGGAGAAGATGATGATTATAAATAGTAAGAAGTATTAAAAGAAAAAGAAAAAAATTATTAACAACTAGAGTTTCCAAAGATCTCAATAAATAACTCAAATAATTTTAACAACAATACTTTAAATAATAGTACAGCTACTAATTTAAATAGCACTAAAGAAAATTCTAATATAAATCATAACAACACCAGCATGAACTTTCTAAATAACTCAATAAACAATAGTAATAATGCCTATGGAAGCAATTACAATAATACATATAATAGTAGTTTAGACTAAAGTGGTAGAATTTCTAATTAAGATGTTAAAAAAAACGAATTCAAACTATAAACAATTACAAAAGTAAATAATTACTAATCATCAGGCCTCAGAAATAAAATTATTTTACGTCCTTTACAAAACTAAGATAAAATGGATAAAGACTCTCTTGACATAAAGCGGGTATATGGTTCAATTAAGTAAGAAGAATCAATTAACAATTACAAATTGCCTTAAAAAAGAAACTCTTAAAATAGTTTAAACTGCACAGCTATAAATTCTGACTAAGAAAATTATGCTAGCTCAGATTATAAAGTTAATCCAATCAAAAATCTTGATCCGAAAAAAAAGATTAGAAGCATTACAGGAAACAAAAAAATTGGCTATAATGATACAACCTTATCAACAATAGACAACACTTAATAATAGAGCTAAAATTAAAGTATATATAATGGATATATTAATTCAATCAAAAAAGGAGGTATACTGTAGACTAGCATAAATAGCAAGCCTTTCATTTATGAGCCAAACTAAATATATTTCAAAAATCTAAAATCAGAAATAGAAAATATTGAAAAACAAAACGAAAGTAAAGGGATAGTTCCAGTTTCAAAGGATTAATTTTCATCATTTTTGAAATAATTTAAGACTAAGTATAAATCAAATACCGACTTAAATCAAAATGATGAGTAAGAAGATTAATAAATTGATCATTCAACTGAAAACAAAAAGATTGAAATTTAGTAACTTAAAAAAGAAAAATAAGAAATTATCAAAAGATAGGAACAGGAATTGTATGAACTTGAGTAAAAAATAATGCAATTTGAGCTTTAGGAAAAGGAATTACACAAAGATATATGTTTGCTTGACCAAAGAAAATAAAAGTTATATTATAATTAGGATGATTAATCCTACTACATGAATAAAATAGTTATACCTTCACCCAAAAAGAATGAAAACTTTGTTATCCATGAATAAGTGCTTGATGAAGAGACTTACAGAAGTCGTTCTAGAAAATAGAAGGCTCATCATACAGATCAAATAGAGGAAGATATAGAGGAGATGATGTATACCAAACCCGTTTATGGTAAAATAGTTAATTTAGTAAAAAGTGTAAAACAATTTTATTTATAAAAGGTGATAATAATAGCAAAAAATGGCTTTCAGAAGAAAAAAATTACTCTAAATCTTCAGAAAATTTCTAATAAAAATCTTAAGAAGATTATAAGACAGAATTTGATTATAGTGATGAGCAAAAATCATATTAAGGAAAATAAAAAAGTAATCACAAAAGCAGTTTACTTAATTCTTAAAATGGATATGAAACAGATGAATTTCACAGTAATAATTAATAAAATTAAGAAGGTAACTCTCTAAGCTAGAATTCTTAAATTGAATTTAAATCAAACCAAAAAAAATAAAGTCAATATAACTACTAAAACGAGCACAATAATGATGATTAATAACATGAACAATTCGATAATTAACAAAACTTAGAAGAAAATTATTAAAATACTTCATAAAAAAAAAAATTTTCAAAGAAGCATTAAAGCCCTAAATCAGTTGAAAAATATAATACTCCTAAGAATTTTAAGAATAGTGAATAATAATAAGAATGCAGTAACTAAAATTATAAAATATAGAATGAATTTGAATGATTAATTAAAAAGAATTTAGTCTCCCTTAAATTTTTTTAATATTTAGATCTCAACAATTTTATGCAAAAATACAAAGTTTAGGTTTTAAAAATCAGCGTCTACAAAAGTGCAATCAAAAGTAAAATTTGAGGACTTGATGTCTTTTTTATTAATTTTCTAACAAAAGCCTGAAAGGAAAACAATAAAATAATTAAACAAAGAATAGAAGAATCTTATAAATAAATAATATAAATAAAATTTTCCAACATAATATTTGTAAATAAAAATAAACTAATTAAATTGTATAGCTTTTTGTTTATATGAATTTGATTTAATTTTAATAAAAATATTTCATTTATTTTCTATAGATCTCAATTTTATTTTAACCCTTAAAAGTTAAATATCTTTATGAAATTATCAAATAGCATAATATATTTTTATTATTTTAGCTGCTTTGAAATGATGTTTTTACTATATACTATTAGATATCATATTGAAGTTCGATGCCTTAGAGACAAGTAATAAATTGAAATAATGAAGAAAATATTTCATAAAAATTTAATATTAAAAATTTTTCAAACTTTTTGATATTTGGCTCAAAGAATTAAATAGATCAAAAATTTTGATAATTATAAATAATTTAATTTTCTTTTTACCTAATTTATCATAGGAATTTAGAGCACATATAGGCAATACTGATAAATCAATAAGACTAGCCTCAAATTTCTTTATGTATGGAGGTAAAAATGGAAAAAGAAAATTAATTACTGGTAAGCAGTACTTATCTGCTAATTGATAAAGATTTTATGTGATTAAATAAGCTTTGATTTCTTTTCAGATTCTATTTTTTATTTTTGATTTCATCATATATATTTCAACAATTCATATGCAACATTATTTTTTATTCTTACTTGTCATACAAATATATTCGTATTTAGGAAACCTCATTGTAAAGTTCTATTAAGTAGCCTGCTTAAAGATCACTCACTGTATTTCCTTCTCTTAGTTCAAAGGTACCAAATTAAATTGAAAAGGCTTAGAGTAGTAGGAGCTCAGGAGGATCAAAAAGTGAAGACTATTGTGAGAATTGCCAAAAAACAAAAGTTTGCATTTAATAAAAGTGCGTTGAAAGTCAAGAAATGAATTTTTGTTGTGAGAAATGCTAAAAAAAGAAACATGCAGATCATTTTAAGGATTTTGTAATTGATATATCATCTATAGACTCATAAATACGTAAACTTCATTAAGAAGTTATTGATACTCCTTTATTTCGTTTAACCACAGATTTAAAAGAGATGTTGAAAGATTTTAATGATTTTAAAAAACTCTTTCCTTAAATATAAGAAATACCTATTGTTGAATTTGTATTAAATTACAAAAGAATTAGCTAAACTAATATAAAATCATAAAAAGAAGATTACGATAGAATTAGAAAAGAATCTATTAAAAATGCAATTAGGATATCAAAGATTGAAAAAAAAAATTCTAAGCTCAAACTTCAGATTGATCAGATAGAAATAGAGCATAATACCATGTCCTTGCTGAAAAGATATGAAGATATCATATAATAGCAGTAGCTTAAGCTAGATGAGTTTAAAGAGAGAACAAATAAAATATTTTAAGATATCAAAAGAGTTATACCAAATAATAGTAATGTCTTTTACCAATCTTTATAAATTGGTAGCAAGCCCGTTAGATACATCGAAAAAGATAATTCATTATTTTAAAAAGAAAAAAATAATATCTAAAGTTTAAACAATAATTACAATTCTACTCAAGAAAGAGATGAAGACATGTTAAGTTATAATAACAGTACCTTAAATAGCTTTAACAGCAACAATAACAATAGTTTTAATAACCAATTATATAGTATAAATAACCAATTTCAATTAAACCATCATGGCTAATAAATAAATAGTAATTCAAATTTGATGATGGTTTCCCAGATAGATTAAAATAATATTTTCAATAACACATAGGCAATCAAGAAGGGAGTTGATAATTTAGAAAATAACCAATAGTTTTTATATTAAAATTAATGCTTTAGTAATAGCATTAGTGGCCAGAGAATCGATAGTAATAGCAATAGTAAAAAGTTTACAAGTGATATTATCAATTATTAACCTTTACTTGAAAAGCAGTTATAAGAATAGTATGAGTAATACACTCAATAAAAGTTAGAATCAATAAATTAACATGGCACAAATAGCAATCATAAACCTTTAAGCAGGAATATCAACAATTTATTTAGTGAGAGCAACTAAAATAATAATAGTTTTTGTAATAGTAATTCTAACATTGATCAACTAAGATCAACACCATACAAGCAATAAAAAACATAAAAGAAAATTAATGAATATTTTGTTTCTAACAAAAACCCTAAAGCTTAAGTTAAACAAGAAGATTAAAATCAAATAAAACAAAGTCTTCTTTAAGATCAAAAGTTCATCTAATAGCAAGAATAATAACTTATTTTTTACTAGCAATAAAAAGAGAAATAGCTGCAAGAATAATAAAAACTTCAAGCATAAAAATAAATGCAATAATTTATGTAACCAATCAAATAGAACACTATTTAACAAGACTTTTTAAATTAGCAAAATTATTAAAAGAAGTAGCAAATCTAATAGTAACAACAATAATAATTTAAAAATTAATTAGTGTAACAATAATAGCAGTAACAACAATTAGAAATTCAACCTATACCTGTTTTAAAATAAGAATCAATAGGTTAGAAATAAGAAATAAATTTGTTGTAACAGAATAAAAAAGTTGACAATGTATTCATGAAAAATGATGCTTTCCTTATCGATGAATTGATGAAGTTAACTTAGTCAACTATTTATACTTAAAATGATGATGATAATGATTTAAGAAAATCACCTTCGTTATAATAAACATATACAAACTCATAGCTCAATTCTTTCCCTATGAGTAAATCTGTAGGAGAAAGTTTCTTAAGAGATAAGTAATGCACAAACTAAATTATCATTGAAGAATCATAAGAATTAAATGTGAATAAATATAAGTAACCTACAGTAATAAATTCGTTAGATCTACTCTGTTAAGAATAGCTTTCAGATAATAATGAATAAAGTAATTCTATTTAAATTGAAATAAATGCTTCCGTTTAAAGTAAATCAAAATCGAGACAAACAGATAATAATCATAAAAGTAAAATACAAAAATCAAACATTATTTCTATACCTTCAACTTCATCACTTTCGTCTGTTTCAAAATAAGAAGTAAATGAAGCTAAAGTATTTTACGAATAAACATTCGGAGCTTAACCAGAGTAACCGAAGGATGATTAGCAAATCGTTCCCTCATAAGATTTTTATTGTTGGGAGACTTTGACAGATACTTAAAATAAAGATAAAAAATAATGAAAGAATGGATTAGATTTGTTATTATTATTTAATATAAAATATTTTCTAGAAATTAATAGTCAATATTTACATTTTATTTTATTAATTAGGTCTAAAATTTTAAAAAATTCAATACATTTATCATTAAAATATCTTTTAACTTTTATTTTTACAAGTGAGTTTATGACTATTTATTTTCATTTTTAATAATTCAATTATAATTTTAAATATTTTGTGAATATTTATAAACAGGGTTAAACTATTTTTTAACAGATTGTTCAAATGAAAATATAATTTTATTACTTAAAAATGTAATTAGATTAGAAACTTTTGAAAACTTTTTTTAGAACCCCTGTCATAATTTTGGGAATATTTAAAAGTTAGGTGAAAATTTTATTTTTTTGATAAAAAATGGATAGTTTTATTTAAATAAGAAATTAATTATTTTTAATGATGATCTCATAATTTAAAATAGGCAACTAAAATAATTATTTAAAGAAACAAGCTGATAATAAAATAAATAATTTGTTGTACTATTAGTTAAATCTTTATAACTTAACTTAATTAAAGTTTAAAGTATTAAATTACATTCAAAATAAGAATATAATCAATAAAAATTTAAAGGTAAAGAAAGAAAGATCTGTGAAAGTAGAACCTTTAAATTGATAGACTAAACAAAAACTTTATTTATTTAAATAGACTTTTAAAAAAAGTTGTTGGATTCATCTCAACTTAATATTTAACTAATTAAAAACAAAGAAAATATCAAAATAGAATAAAATCAATAATTAATTAATAAATAGGTATTAAAAATGGATGATAAAACCTTTTAGTAATTGTCTCCTTCTTCATCTTAATGGAGTCTTCCATCTTAAGCTGTATCTATGATAGAAGATTTTGTTAGTGATTTAAATGCTATTCGCAAAAAAGTATAAATAGGTGAAGCTTAAGTATTAGTAAGTGTTTATTTATATGTTTGTCTTATAATGATAGTCCTACTTTCATAAAATTAATTTTTTTATGACATTAGAAAAGAAGAATACCTGGTAAAAAAAATATAGGGATATAATTAGATAAATCAAAGATGCTAAAAACGTTAATGGTATTTATTTTATTTACTTTAATATGTTTTTTTTAGTTTAAAGGAAATTATCAAAATTGAAGATTGATCAACATTGTTGAATATAAAAATAATAATCAAAATTTTAATTCAAATATGAAGGTATTTTACAGCTGTATTTTAATATCAATTATTTTAAAAAATAGTCATTTAAAGACTCACCTGATACTACAAACTAGGATATGATAGATGAGATGCAATATTCTAACTCACCTGACATTAGACCAAATATTAAATAATTTACAAACGAAGTAGAAATTATATCGATTGTAATTATTTAAAATTTATATTTATATTTTAAATAGATAGACAAGCAGCTCAGTAAAAATAAAAACATGTCTTCTCCAGATATTTAAAAAGCTTTAAACCAATCTCTAATTAAAGAAAAAAAATCCTTTAACATAAATTCTCCATCTAATTAGAGCTCTTTTTATAAAAACTCTCCTTTAGGAGCTAATATGTCAAACAGCTCCTTTCTAAATTATACTAATTTATCATTGAAATATACCACTTCTCAGCAGAAAAAAAGTGCATTCATAAGAAACTAGCTACTTTAGCCAATTAACATATCTAAAAAAATGATCCCATTTACTGAGGAGAATGGCGAATTGATAAAAATCAAGATCGAAAATATAAAAAATTATAAAAGTTAACCTGTTTATGTATTCGATGAGCAAGGATTTGAAAAAGATGAAATAGAAGCAAAATTATTGGAAGGTTTAATTATAGATGGATTTTCTAGATGGAAAGAAAAAAATGGAGATATTAGTTGGAAAGCGTGTTAAATTCTAAGCTACAATGATGAAAAAAAACTTTATAAAATATAATGGCTAGAAAATGAGTAAGTGAAAGAAGTAATAAAAATTATTAATTTTAAATAAAAATATAAATATTATGGTAAATCTAGGTAACAAGGTTAAATTTAATTGTTGATACAGAGAGTTTAAGCGAATCTCAACAGAGAGAAGAGAAGGCCTATAGTAGGAGATAGTAGCAGCTATTTAATGAGAGCTTAGATAGTAAATACAACATACATAATTTAGTTTACAATATTTTTAAATGAATAAATAATTAAATAGATTTAGTTCAACAATCCTCTAAGAGCATAGACATTCTTATGCGCAAATAAATTTTATAAAACATCATTAAGAAAACTTTTGATATTTTAGGGGAAGAGTCTAAAAATGAGTATGTAGATATCTCAATCTACAGGATTGTAGAATAATATAAATTTAATGTTATTAGATTCTAAATAGCTATTGGTACTGTAGCATCTCTTAATGAGTATTATATGAAGTATATCCCTAACTTTTACTATAAAAATATCAGACAAAAAAGGTTAGATCTTGTATTAGACTAAACTTTAGAATACATCAACTAACCTTCTAAAGCAATATTGTATCAAAATTCAAAAAGTAGATTTTCTAACTATACATCAGATTCTTCTTCTGTTTGTAGTTCTTCTTCTCCGAGATCGTCTTTAGGAATTTCACAATAAATTTCTATTATTTCTTAAAAATCTTGGAGGTCAAGAGTTGTTTCAAACTCATAATCGCCTAAAAAAAGTAATAATAATAATAATAATGGATTTTATCTTACTGAAGACCAAGACACAGTTAAGGAGGAATAGAGTGATGAAATAGAAGAAAGTGAAGTAAGAAGTCGATAAAATTCAAATATATCACCTATAAGCTTATCTAAAGCTTTTTCGATCAATAAGATTAAGCATAATCCTGAAACAAGATACTAAGACTTAAGGGCCTACATGCTTAAAAACTTGTTAGGTACTTCTCAAGTTTAGCAACTATAGGACATAAATGGAGTTTATCCTGTGATAATATCTCTTATAGACTACATTCAAAAGCTTTAGTAATTTAGAATTTATAGTCCCTTTAAAACAGCTCTTAATCATGAATACAACGATCATAATTAGCTATTTAATTGTAATTAATTTTTTCACACTCTCTTTTAAAATACATATTTAAAATATTAATAATACAGACCTTGAAGAAAGCTTTTTGAAAGAAATAAATAAAATTGAAAATTTAATTTATAAAGCTGAGAAAACTATTGATTATCTTAAAAGAGACTTAGAATTAATAGCTAAACAGAGAATACAAAAAATGCTAGGGAGTAGGGATGTCCCTCCTTTTGATTAGATTATTAAATAATATCTAGAGAATCTACATAAATTTTGTAATAATGTCCTTAAAAGCAATTTAAATATCACTATTAATGAGTCCTTTACTGACATTATTGAAATGTGGGATAGCTATTTTCTAACTATACCTCTGCCCCATACCACTCCTAAATTATTTAATAAACTACCTTACTTAATTAGATACAGAAAGCAATAAATTATCTTGAAAAACAGCATTCCTTCACCAGTAAATAGATCAATCATTTTAATCCCCTTTATTTATTTAATTATTTCTTTTGGGCTTAATATAGAGAAAATTATCAATAATTAAATTCAACAAAGACACTCTAAAATATATCAAAAACATTTCTTATCTTAATAAAAATTTAACAGATTGTCATTTGTTTTTTTTTAAATTTAAATTTGCAAAAAGATGGGAATTATAAAAATAATAAAATGATAAATAACTTTTAATCGTATATTGAAAATAGTTAAGTTAAATAGAGCTAGTTAAAGAAGATAACATGGAAGAGAAAGATTACAATCCTTTTAAGTTTGATTGTACTATAATATTTGATATTTATTGTGAAATTATCTAAAGAGCAATAAATCGAGATAATATGGATAGCTTTTTATTTTAAGGTAACCCTACTTTAGATCCTACTCCAATTTGCAGGTTTTAGCTTTCACTTTCTAAATACAGAAAGAATCCTCCTATTAGATATATGTTTCATTATTTTATGAGATGCAGAGATAAATTGCAAAGTTCTTATTAGTTGTTAACTGATCCTCATGAAAAATGCATAATAGGAGATAAAACAAGACCATGGAGACCTAGATATAAATCTGAAGACTAATATTAAAACTAGCTCTAATATATAATGCATGATATTTTGAGACTTAACAATAAAGATACTCTCTTTTATCAGGATTATTTAGATAAATGTAAAAATAAAGAAGTTAGTTATAAGAGACTTGTAATCAAATTTTATTGATGAAACTTTACTTTATTTTTTTAACATGACCTTTTTTATTATATTAGGGTTGGTTTGATACTAAGCATATGAGGATTAGCATTGATCCTACTCTCGAATATATGGAAGAGAAATTAAATAAGATTTTACAGTCTCCTATCAACAAATTTAAATCTATATAAAAGATAAATGGATTTCTACATAATGAAGGGATAGAATGCGTAGATGATATTCTATAAAATAATGAATTATTCAACTCACACTTTAATGAATTTTTAACATGGAATTACTATACTATATATTCTATTCTTATAGTTTTTAATCAATTTGACTTTTATCTCTTTGAGAAAGACTATTTTGATGAGTTACTAGAAATATTTAATAATACTGCTTAGGTTCAGTTCATGGAATAAGAAAGAAAGAAGTTACTTTGGGATAAAGATTTTATCCTAAGGCGTCTCCCAAATGTCTTTAAAGTAGGTTTCTTCGAAATTGATACAATAGAAATAAAACAAATTATTGTAAAAAAAATTGATCAAAACATAAAAAAAGCAGAATAAGCCATCTCTGAAAAATTTTGCTTTCTTCTAAATAAGTAAACTAACCTTATTTAATTTTACAGAATAAGAATTAATTAAATTTTTTTTTTGAAGAACAAATGAAACGTTTAAAGAAATGTCTTCAATTTTATCAGATGATCCTAACACGATCGAGAAATATATAGATTTGATGACATTCTTGAGTCAAAAAGACTTAATCAAAAAATGGTAGATATGGTAATAAAACTTGAAAACTATAAATCTATTATATAAAATTATGGAAGACAACTATATAAGATTGAATTTGAAAGAAAATTCTAATGAAGATCTTCAAAATGAAATATTAGCAATATACTTGGAATCACAGAATTGGTTAAGGAATTTGATAATACTCTTCCAGGAGGCAAACGAGAAGTTAAATTAAAGAAAATCTCACTTCCAATCAAAGCTTGATGAGATAAAGCAAGTATTACTTCAGGTATGTATTTTTTATTTTTATTTAAAATATTAAACATTTTAATTATAGAAATTCGAAAATGCAAAAGAGCTTGTTGTTTAGTTTAAAACTCTAAATAGCCTCAAAAGCTGTGAAATGATTTTAAGGAAATCTAAAGAAATAGAAGAAGTTTTAAAGTAAATTGTGAATGAAGGTGATTAAATCAACAAAAAAGAATTAATTTTAAGTAAAAAATTTTAATTTTTAAGAATTATTTAATCATAATTTTTGGTTTAGATTACCCTTTATCAGATTTCAAAATATTCTCTGCCTTCTTAAGCTAATTTGAAGGCAATTTATAATTTTGGGAATTCGCAGAAAAATGGTATAGATAGTCAGAGGGATGGTTGTGTTACCCATTTGAGAGATTACTAAACGGGCAAAATGGAAATGCTTAAGAATAATTAAGACTAGAAATTCTTGATTCTTGCAGAGAGGGTAGCTCGTTAATGTAAAAACTAGAAAAACAGCTAGAAAGTTATAAAGATGAAGAAGAAGACGAGGAGTACTAAAAGATGTTTTTAGATAATATTTAAACCATACAAAGAGAAATAGATGATCTTAATCTTTATCTTCCTATCATAATGATGCTTCTAAATAAATCGTTTAAAGAGTCTTACTGGGCTCAGTTACTAAATGAAATATATGTAAAAAAAACTATTTGGTATTTATTAATTAATTAATCGTTTTCTAAATAGGGAAAAGAATCTAAAGTAAAGCCGCATGAGTTAACAATAGAAATATTAAAGAGAGATAATATTTTAAGGTACAAAAAATACATATATATTTTATTCAACAAGTCTCAGTAGGAACAAAAATTGTATGAGGAAATAGATAAAGTAGAATATCTTATTATGGAATGCATGCCCAAAACTTAAACAGCAAAAAATGCGGAATACCCTTTGCATTATTATGGAAATATATCTCACTTAAAGGTGAAATTAGATGAACTTAATTTCAGTATTATTTATCTCATCTCGCAATTCGATAGCAATGAGAAATTAAAGTTTATTTAAAAATATGTGGAAGAGCTCAAAAGCATGTTTGAAAATATGATTTAAATTCAAGAATAAGTGATGGTTTATAGTCCATTTTTTGGAATGTTAACAGACTTTTTACCAGACACTAAATATGTAATTATAACAATATAATTTTTTAATTACCAACAAGTTTTATTAAATAAATTTTCAAACAACTTAATCAGATAAGGACCAAACTCAGAAACATGAATTTAAAAATCAAAGAGGAGTTTAAGAAAAAAGCTTTATAATCAAAAAATTTTGTTTAAAAAGTAATTGATCCAAAGGAGCTCATAAAGCTTAGCCAGTTGAAAAAAGAAACTGACAATCTCTTAGATTCAACTATGCAACTAAAAAAAGAAGTAGACAATTTTATCAAAACAGTTAGGATTTCTCATCCTCGTTTCTACTAACTGTCAGACACTGACATTTTTAAAATGATGAGTGCAAATTTTAACATAGTAGAGTTGAAGCAGTACATAATAGAGTGCTTTTCTGGAGTTAAAGATGTATTCTTCGATATTAAAGATGAGAATTATTTTGTTGTAGAATATATTACAAACTATTACAATGAATTCATTTATCCTCTTGAAGTAAATATTCTAATCTTATTTAATTTTTTTTTTCACATAAAAACTACTTGGATAAGTTTTGGTACAATAAAATTATTGTTAGATAAAAATCTTAACGTTAATTTTTAATCTAGAATTATTTTAAGTACACTAAAATTTTAAACAAAATTTTTAGAATAAAAAATTTATGAATATATTTAAAATATTAGCAAATTAAAGTATAAAGAATTCCCAAGCTTTAAGGAGGAGCTTTATGTTGTAATAGTAACAAAGGATAGTTACCTATTACTTTAATAGTTAAACAAATAGAGGATTGTTTATACAATAGAATTAAAAAGAATATTTTTTAAAATATTTTGGGAGTTTCATCTTGCAATTATGATTACTAAAATATATGGAAACTCTACTAAAATAAGTAAGTTTATTTTTAAACTTTGCTTGTTTCTATTGATATCTCATTTTACTTCGACCTTTCGATTTTACTTCATCATTAGTCGTATGACCAAGAAAAGCTACAAGAGAGATAAGAAAACATATCTAAATTAAGTGAACCTAAGTAGGAAAGTAACTAAAGACAATCAATTTAAAAATAAGATATATCTACAAGGTCAAGTTATAGGTAAAGCAAACTCACTAGGCCTTCTGTTTTAGTTTCCTAAGGCTTCAATTTTAAGAGAGATTCTAAGTTTATGAATATTTAATTTAGTAAGTTAAGCATAGACAACAAACTTAATATATTCCTAAAACACATGTAAGAAGAACAGCAGAAATTCTTAGATTTTATAAAGCTAAAATCACGTGCTTTTTCATCAAAAAGCAACATGCAACTTGTAAACCAAATTATTCTACAGTCTATCAGCTAGAGAGAGATTATTTAACATCTCTAAAAAGAAAAAATATCTGACATTAATTCCTTTGAATACTTAGCCCTTCCTAAGTTTACTTTGAATTGTAAATTGCTGTAATAATAATAAGAAGAATTTAAAGCTATTTTAGAAAATGAATTCAACATAGTTTGCGAAAGCTTTGAAAAAGTTTACGAGAATTAAAATCTTCCTCAAATCACTTCTAAATCACCATTTTTTAATAATCTAAAAAGTAACAATAACTCCACTATTAGCATGATCTGTATGAATTATTCAGTAAACTTTTTATTATTTTTTATTATAAAAAATCAAAATTTTAATTACACTAAAACTTAATTTAGATTGATTATGGGTATGAGTTAGTTCCAGAAATCAAATACTTCATTTTGTGTCAGAGCACTTAAAGACTCTACTGCTAAATTATGTCTTGCCTATCAATGCTTAAGGGCTGTCTCTTTGCATCCAGTGATTAGGGAGTGTGCAAGATTAACACAATTAATTCTCTTTCAATAATTTTAGCAAAGCCTTTTTTGCAAAAAAATTATATTTCCGATGCTGATCCAGAAACAATTACGAGGCAATACGCAGGAGCAGCGCAGGGAGGTACGTTTTAAAATTTTTAATAAACAGTTATTTTGAATAATTTATTTCAATAGGATATTGGGTACATATTTAAAACTTAGATACAACTGACTCGAATAGTATTTCTCAAATTGCTTCTATCTATAATTTAATAAAAACTGCGATAATAGAATAAAAATAAACTCTAGAAATATAAAATTACACAATATAATTAAATCCTGGCTTTTAATTATTTGCTTCGTATCAAAATAAATTATTTTATAACTAATCAAGATCAGACTATTTGAAGTATACTTAAATTCCATAGACATTTTTAGATTAATTTAGGGTTATAGATTATGCTTCAATAGATCTATCTTTTGTTTCTCAATGCTATCTTACTTTGATAGGGTAAAGTTTATTTTGAAAATTAAATCAATTTCTATTCTTAAAAAATTAATCAAAAATAGAATTAATGAAATATAATAATTTTAGATGCAATTTAAATATTTCATTTCAGCATTGTGTTAAAACTTCTTTGTTAATTTTGGAAAAAACATATCTTAATCTAAAGAAAAAAATGAACTCTATTCAGCATTGATGAGTAAAAGCAGCTTCATAAGCATATATCAAATCTGTATTGAATTTTAAAGACAGAGATTAGAAGTAGATGATTTTATATAGCCAGTTGATGCTTTATAGGC
The DNA here is from genome assembly GCA_000231845.2 of Tetrahymena malaccensis 436. Classification (NCBI taxonomy): domain Eukaryota; phylum Ciliophora; class Oligohymenophorea; order Hymenostomatida; family Tetrahymenidae; genus Tetrahymena; species Tetrahymena malaccensis. The sequence goes on along the minus strand of AFXY02001873.1, from coordinate 103,878 downwards.
CTCTATTTTATAATATCTCAAGTAAAACAATTTAAATTGGACAAATATATTTTTTAATTATCTTATCTTTTTAATTTTAAATTAAAGAAATTTACTTGACGATCATCAAGTTGAGATGTTAAATTTTATATGGGAGAGTTTTTTCCCAACTTAATAGAAATCCATGTCTTCTTAGTTTATAATTGACAATCCTAACAATATTGATTTTTTTAGAGAGTACTTCTAAATTAATAAGCTCGAGCTGCATGAAGAATTCATTTAAAGAGCTAATGGTCTCCTTAACTTCATCAACCAAAAAAAAAATATTATTTTGGCTGGAAATTCTGGATTTGGAAAACACACTTTAGTTAAGGTATCTGCTTTTGTGTATTCAAGGTATATTAATTTATTTTTAACTTCACAAACATATCTTTTAAAAAATGTATTAATTAATCAATAGAATGAATGAGAAAGATTTTTTAGTTAACTATATTCCTGTAGAATGTCTTGACAGTAAATTTTTGATAGGATCTTTTAACTAGGATTAATAATATCAAGAGGGTTTTTTAAATAAGCTATTTGATACTGTTAACTATGATTATGAAAATCTCATCGAAGAAAGGAAAAATATCTTAATATCAAACGAAGAAATATGCTGCTAATTTTCTAAGAAAAAAATTATTGATCACCAAACAAATAAATAATTGACTATTCCAAAAAAACAAAGAGTAGTTTAGAAAGGAGATTGGTTTGTTTTTGATTGTGGTTAAGCTATTTATGATGAAAAAATAAAATTATCAGAGGTTCTTCTAGACTCTATAGATGATAACATGTAATTTATTATTTCTAAAAGAAATTAAATTGGGTTTCTTTCTACAATTAATTTAGTTGATATTCCATTTCAAAATTTTAATTCATCATATCAACTAAATTTTTTATTTATTTAATTAATTAATTTTTTATTTAACACTTTTTTTCATTTGTTTATTTATTTTTTTGTATACAATAGGTTATATCTTCCTAGTGGTATGACAAAAAAAATAGATTCTGAAAATATAAATTTCTTTATGTTTGAAAATCTAAGCAACATATCTCCTAGAACTATATCTAACTATAGTTTGTTTATATTAAATAAAGAATTGTTCTCTATTTAAGAAGAATTTTAATCTTGGTTAAATAAAAAATGTTAAATATAACCTAAAGTTGAAGCTTATGTTCCTTATATTTAATGTGTTTTCAGCAATTTAGTATTGAAATGTTTGGAATGGCTGGATGAAAATAGATAAAAAAATGACTTGTTTGTTTACTTTACCTCAAACAAACAAAGTTTCTTCAACTTTTTGAATATATTTGAAATTCTGCTTAATGAAATAAGAAAAAGAGATATTTCCTTGGGATTATTTAATTACTCAGAGCTAAGTGTAAAGGAAAGAAAAATGACTCCTGATCCTATTCTCTTAAAAAAAGTATCCAAATCATAGGACGAATAAAGTTTATTTTAAGTAATAACATGCTCAGCTTTCAATAATATTGTAAATGAAAGGTAAAATTAAGTTAATGAATGAATAAAAATGTTATTTAAACAATTTAAATTTAGAATAATTTTTTAGATAGAATCAATTTACACCATGAGTATTTTGTATGGGCTATGCAACTGCTTGAACAATAATGGAAAAAATAAATTTTCTGAGTACTTAACCATTATTATATAAGAGTATTGCTGCAAAGATTTCAAAAGATAATTTAACAATATCGGCTTTGCATTCGATTTGATGACAAAAATAGAAAGTGCAGAAAAGGAGAATAATATTTTCAATTATTTTGATTACTGTTATAGCCAAATGGATTTAAAATGGATTGAGTGGAATAGCATTTAGCTGCTAGACAATATTGATGAAGTTTCAAATGATTTTTCCTAGAATGTGCTTAATCCAAGAGAATTAGTGAGATTAAATCCAATGGCTCTTGAAATTGAAGAAATAGCAAACTATATCGATAATAAACAAGATTACAAAATGACACAATTCTACAATTTTACATATTTTGAGACCCCTTCTTCTAAAATTTAAAACTATTTTATTGATTTAAGTTTGGCTTACAATAAAAAAATGCTATTTTGTAGTCAGAGAGGATAGGGTAAAACAACACTAATTAAAAAATTTATTAACAGATTATACAAAAAAAATACAAACTCTGTTTTCGATTTCTCAACTTCTTCACCCATATTTAGTAATTTTCATTTTTTCGAAGAAAATTTTTATAAAAAATGAAATTAACTATTAAATTAGATATTGCTAGATTTTAATCTATGATGGAATAAAAGTTAAGACCTAAATTTCTTTAACTAAATCCTCAACAGCACTAGAGTAATTAAGCTAACAATTTTAAATAGCTCAGTTAGATTAAAAACTACATATTCATTGATGATTTAAATTTCGGGCAAACTATGAAAGAGAATAATGACATTCTCCTTTAATTGAAGAGTTTGATTAGATACAAGGGATGGTACAACTATAGCACGTAAATTAAAAAAAATTTTTAAGTTTTAAATTAATTTAAAAAATTTTATTAAGGAAAACTTTTAAGAGATTCAAACAATTTTCTTTACTCTCTGCTCTTTCGATTGATACAAATAACTTAGTTAATTTATTAGATCAAAGTGTGTGCTAAATACCTTAAAAAATCATTCAGAAATCACTCATTCTTTACTTAAACAGCTTAAATGAGTAAGATGTGACAACCATATTTAGCAAGTAGATTGATTCTCTTTTCAATACAGAAATAAATTTAACGAAAAATGATCAAGTTATGATTGAATGTTGGAATAAATTTTCTCTTCTTATCTTTAAAAACCAGGATTTGCTAAAAAAAGTAAATAAAATTTTTTTGCTTTGATTGAAAAACATTTATTTACTAAAAAAATAGCTAAGGAAAACATACCACAGTAACGTTGGGCTTTAGGAAGGACTAAATATAATAAAATATTTTAATCATTTTGAGTTTATGCATAATGGAGAAGTCAATTTAGGTGATTTTTTAAAAGGTTTCATCTTTTTATTTAATAGCTTCTTCTGTGATAGTTTTGCTTCTAACACTTTATCACTTAAATCTAATATTGATTTTAGTCAAGTGCAATAAAAAGTGTTCAGTTTTACATCTGATAGTACAATAGATGATATAGAAGAAGGAAAATAACCTACTCTTTTTGAGCTTAGCGATTAACTCACTGATTCTAGTGATTCAGATTAATCATATCAAGATGATGATCATAGTTAAACACAGACATATAAAATATAATAAGAAAAAGGCACAGAAGACATTCGCATCTAAATAAACTAGACCAAAGAAAATAGCAATAATCAACAAATTTCATTTGAAAATGTAAATAACAGAAAGAAAAGCAATATACTAAAAAATATTGTTTAACTAAAAGTAAAATAACTTCAAAATTTGAAATTTTTTAAAAAAAATCAGCTAGTTTTTTTCATAGTTTAATTTTTTTTATAACTTTTTTAAGTATTTAAAATATTAATTAAAGCTAATTGTTATCGCTTAAAATAAATTGATATCTAAAAATTAAATATTTATAGATAAATTTTAAATAAATACATTTTTTTGAATTAAATAGTCAGAAACAGATGCAGTAAAAGAGAGATCAAGAGAAAATTCGCTAAATAATAGCTTCGGTTCTAAAAATATTATTTAATCTAGTTTGAATATTAATAACAATCCTGCTTTAGAAAGTATAATCTTTACAGTTGAAAAGAATAATAATAGTTTGAAACTAATTGATGAAAAAAAGACTGTCAATGAAAAAGAAAGCAACGATACATATTTCAAGCTGAAAAGAAATTATACGAAAATACCTGACTACCTAATAAGCTAAATCTTGATTAAAATACTTCAAAAATACTTTAGTTAAGAACAAATAGAAAAGTGCATCAAAGAAAAAAATCAAATTAGATTTGTCTGTAGAAAACTATTTGAAAGTTACAACAGTGACGGCTCCAAAAAGAAAGAACAATTTGAAAAGGCAGATAAATAAATTGAAATTTAAAAATAAAAATAAAATGAAAAAATCTAAGCTCAGTAAAGGAAAAGCATCTTTGCATGGCAAGTGTAAAATTTAGTTTTATTGATTTTAAAAAGTTAAAAGAAATTAAATAAAAAAAGAAATTAAGGGAACACTGATTCTGCAAGTAGGACATCGGTAATGAATTTCATTTCTATGCAGAGAAACAGCAATTAATTTTAAATGAGAGGTAGCTTTGCAAATTCTTAACTTTATATACCTGATTCATATCTATAGATAGAAAAAAAGACACTTCAATAATTAACAGAGTAATCTTTAAGTTCTGAATCGTCATTAGAAATGGAAGGAGATAACTTTGTACTTATCAACAAAGAAAATACTTCGAAACTTAAAAATATTTATATTGCTCAGCTAGCAGATTTTTACTATAATTAGTTTAATGCTACTGATTCTCATAATTAAACGAGCAATACTTTAATAACCCAAAATGAAGCTACTATAACCTCATCTTTACTCTAAATAACTTCAATCACAACTGAATATTTTTTTGATTTAATGACTAAAATAAACTATTTCCTAGAATTACCAGAAACAAATATAATATTTGAATCTCAATTAACTTAGTAGCAAACATAATTTTTTATTTAATATGCCTGCAGTTTAGTTGATTACTTTAAAATGTCCTTTTAAATATCTGAAATACCTTTAAAATCTGAAGATTTACAAAAATAAGTTTAAGAATAACTCACATCAATATTTTCAAGTGCTATAAGTAAATAATAAATATCATCAAATCTATAATTATTTTAATTATTTTTTCTTTTGAAATAGAATCAATGTTATAGCAAGAAGGCAAGAAATCTATTGTTATAATTGAACTGCCTTATTAGACAATAGCACAGCATTTAAATTAAGATGAAAATAATATCTAAAGTAAATTAGCACAGTATATTTTAAGTTATTTGGTAATAATACTTAAAAGCAGTGAGTTCTATTGCTTATTTGATAGAAAAGTTATAGCTGAAATGCATCAGATAGTCAAAAAAAGATTAGTGTTTTCAATTGAGAGCTTTACTCACAGCTAAATATCAGCATTAATTTTTAATGAAATGAAAATGAATTTAAAAATTGTCCTTGTAAATTATTAGCAAGGCAGCAAAATACTCCTTCCCTTCTATGATACATACTAAGGTTTGTATAACGGATTTGCAAGAATATAATTTCCAAAAAACCTAAATCTTAAATAAAAAGATGATAATATTTACTTATATCAATCATTAGTAGATTTCTATAACTCAAAAAAGCTTTTAAAATCTAGACAACCATAAAATAACCAAAGAGATTCTTTCGTAAATAATGAAAAATAGCCTATTTAATAATAAGCAAACACATAAGAAGTAAAATAAGGTTCTTCAATAGAACAAATTGAGGTTGGGGAGCTTCTTTCAGTTGAAACTTAACAAGAGTGCTAGAGATTTTTGGAATTAAATAGCTTTATGCAAAAATATTAAATTACAAAAAATGAAGGACTTCAATTTTCTTGCTCCAACTAAAATTTATAATGCATGATCTTTACATTGATAAATGGATTAGAAAGAATTTTAAGTGCAAAGGAGTAATAAATATGCCAATCTGGTATGTACAAAGATATATATGAATTAGCTCAAAGAAACGAATAGTAAATAAATTAGCATAGCTAGATGCTAGGAGTAACTATCAGCTAAATATAGAAACAGTTTTAATTAATAAATGAGCAAAAAGCTAAGGACAAAAATAATCTTTAAGAAAATAAAGATATATTAGCAATAAAGTAGAAAGAAAAAACATAATTATCAGGAGAATATAGTGTCCTATTTGAAACTTTAGAATGTAAGGCATTAAAGTAGACAATTAAAAATTGCATTAATAACCTTTAACCTGTCTAACCCCCATAGTATAAAAAAGACATAGAAGTGCTTATTCATAAAAAATCTTAGTCATACTTATATATTCTTGCATTATACCTTGATGTTGAATTCTATCCTGCTAAATACTTAGAAGAAGAACCAAAGGTGATATCAGCTCATAATTTATAAGATTTGAAGTAAATTTTATTTTTTTATTATTAAATTTAATTTATTTTATAATTAGGAGTAAAGTTTTAAATTCAAAAGAGCTTCCTTACCTGATAGATAAAATACAGGATTTCATAAAAAAGGATAACGAAAATTAATAAAAAGAATATTTATTTAATGTTTTCGAGAAATATGACCATGAAAAAACAGATGCAGTATTAGAAGCAATTTAGCACAGAAACTAAGCACAAAGCTCAAACTCAGGTCACAAGCAATCACATTATAACGATTATAGTCTATCTCTTCTTTATTTAATACTTTTAATTAATTCAATTCATGAATAGCTTCTTATAGAAACTCAGTACAAGCCAAAAATGTAAGCATTAAGAGAAAAAATTTAATAGAATTAATATAAGCTGAATTCCCTTTCTGAAGAAATCAGATAAACTGAAAGACAAGTTAACTAAGCGCTAGATTTTGAAAAGGTAAAAGCAAAAGAATTGAATTAAGCTATTGAAGAAGAAAATTCTTTTAATGAGCAGGTCAATAAGATAAAAACATTTTTGACTACTGTTAGAACAGGCGTTTTAAAAAGCTATTTAATAACGTAAAATTATTTAGATACAGATTAATCAGTCAAAAATAAATAAGTAAATGTTTTTTTCAATCGTTTATTGAAAAATCTTAAAAATTTTTTTATTTTTTTAATTTATAAAATTTTTAAATTCTAATTAAACTAAAAGATTTTAGGGATCACAAATTATCTAGTTTTTATTTCATAGTATCCTAGTTCTTTAAGAATTAAATGCCTTGATTATTTGTATTATAATGACTGGATCATATTTTAATTCTTAACAAAGTATTTAACAACAACATTGAGAGGAAATTTATTTTATTCTAAGTGCTACTCTACAAAATCTCATATGTCTAACTTCTTGATTACTTAGTTAGCACTTTTAGAAACGTTTATCTACGAAAGTGAGTATTTACCTTCAATCGTAGTTCTAGATAATTCCTAAATTGTGTTAAATTATCTAGATTCCGTATAGGGAGTAACGATTTAAAAAGAATATTATACTATCGATACTGAAAAGCCCGATGATATGAGTTCGATAGTGAATGCAATTTAAAAGGGGCACATTTTAACTATCATAGATCCTAATTAAAACTTTATAGATTCTGTAAGACCTTTAATACAGCAAAAATTCTTCTAATGTTTTGAAAATGCTGCTCAACAGCGCTTTGGCATGAACAAGTAAAAAGAAAATGAAATGCAAAAATCTTCAATAAAAAACTAGCAGCAAAATGTGAAAAAAATTACAATGAGCTTCAACAATCAAGAATTAGAAGTTCATCCTAATTTCTAAATAATAATAATTTTGACTGATAAGGTAAATTTAATTATTAAAAATTAGATTCTTAAAATTTAATAAATAGAGTTCATTTTTAGAGAGCCAAATATGTGACTAGATGGTTTGCATAAACTGCTGTTTAGAAGGAGAAAATGAGTGGATTTAGCATTTAAAAGATACATTTTTAAACAACTTCGAATATGATACCAAGTAGACCTTAATCTAAACTCATCAAAATAAAGTTTTAGATAGATAAAAAAATATAGAGAACTCTTATTAATCTATTAAGTAAATTTTATAAAAATTCAAAATATCTTCTGAGGAAACTCTATAAGAAGTTTTAAACATAAATCTCTAGCAGTATATGTTTACATTAAGCTAAATATTTTCTCGCTCTAATCCTGAAGAAGTCAATAACATAACATTTTACAAGCATTTGAAATTTGAGACGAAGTCTTATAATATAAATAAATAATAAAAAAACAAGAATAAGAATTAAGTATGATAAACTTTTAATTAACAAAAAATAAACTCATTTATTATTTTTATATTTATTAGTGGAATTCTGTTAGAAGTTTAGTGTAGAATTTAAGTAATTTGTCTATACCACCAATGAATTCTAGTCCAAACATAGACTATGAAAATATATTTAAAAGTATTTTCATAAAGAAAAATCAAATGTAATTGCAAAACATAAATAATTATGCCTACTTGATTGGAGGTTTGGAATAATTATCTTATGAGTATAATGAAATTTCAGGATTTCTTTACATTATTAAGTAAGTTTTAGATAATCTTAGCCCATTAATTGGTACATATTATGGATTTTCTGATTTTAATTTCATGTGTCTAGTTTAACTTTCTATAGAATTTACTCAAAGACTTTCTCCAGAGTTAAAGCCGAGGTCTAGTTTCTCAAATTTTTATAAAGTAATTTTTATTAATAACATAAAATTTTATTTTTTTATAAAATATTGAAATAATTTTTCATAAAATTTTAGAACATAAGTTTCTTTATACTGTAATCAATAAATTAAGTTCTGAGAGAAGATCATAAAACTGCTCTGCAGTTGTAATTAGGTTTAATAATTAACTAAATATAATACAAAATTCCATAGATGAAATGGGATATGATTTTAAGAGATAGTTTATATGAAAATGATGAAGAAGAATTATATATAAGATCTACAGATCTATCAAAGTGGTTTGACTTTTTAGATTTATAAAAATCTATTTTTAATATATCATCTCTTAATTTGTATAGACAAGAATAAAACTATAAAGAATTTAGTTTAAATAATCTCAAATATTTAAATTCTAAAATTAACTTAAAATAAAAGTAGAATAACGATTAAAAATAATTAAAACAGAAAAAATAACTGCTGCAATGCTCTAATAAAATGTTGTAATTAAAATAAGAACAGATAACTATATTTTCTCCTTTTCTGCAAGCTGCTACTTTATTCAGATAAGATGAAGAATTTAGCTCTTTACATAAGTTATCTATTAACATTAGAGATTCTTAGAGATTAAGCTAACAAAATGAGCTGAGTAGTAATGTATTGCAATAACAAAACTCTGATCTACAAATATAGAGTAAATAAATAAGCTCAATAGCCTAAGATTTAAGTAACTAAGAATTAGAAAAGCAAGAAGAATAGCTCAATTAATAAATTAGGAAAAATAGTGTTTCTATTAATATATTTATAGATGGTTCAGATAAGTAAATTGAAAATGAAAGTAAAGAAATGATAGATTAAATTATTTAAGATTAAGAAAAGAAAGAATGCTCAATTTTAGAAATTAAAGATAATAATTTAAAATAAGAATCCAATGAAAATAGTAATATCCAAGAAATTTAAGAAGGAAGTTCTCTCAAAGATATAAAAGAAGAAGTAGAAAAAGAGGTTTAAAAAATGGATTAAGTAATTAAAAAAAGTAATGTAATTTAAGAAAGCGATGAAAACAGTGATTAAACTCCTATAAGTAGCAGATAAGCTAGCTAATCTTTTAGCGAAAGTAGCAGTAGTTCTAGTAGTAATGTTAATCAAAGTAGTAATAGCAGTAGTAGCAACAGCAACAGCAATAGCAGCAGTGAAAGTGATTTATCTGAAAAAGAAGAAGTAGATGAGAAACCTGTCACTAAATAAAATGTGAGCATAGAAGCTAATTAAAATAAAAGCCCATAGAATAAAGACCAAAAATAATTAGTCAGACTTTCTGTCTCTAAATAAAATTAATTAGGAATTGAAAGAAAGAGCATATTTTCTTCATAAATAAACCATCACACAGCAGCTTAACAAAAGAATTCAGCTCAAATGACCAAAATAATCAAAGTGGCAAAACCGATAATAAGCGATGAATAAATTGTAATTATTTTTTGCTTAGTTAGATTTTTTTAATGCTTTTATTTAAATAAAAATTTTTATATTAATAATTAATTCTCTATTATAATAGAATATGTTTGACAGAACTGTAGATTTCTGTACATTTAATTTAGGAGGGTTGAATAACATTGAAACAAAAATATTTTATACTCAAGATAATAAGCTAAAAAAATCTAATAACTAAAGCTTTCAACTTTATGAAGATCAAAAAATAGCTCTTTTTGATAAAGTCTTTACAAGTTTTTTGAAGCTGCAATCCAACAAGTCCAACAACCATTTGAAATCTAGTATTTATATAGACTAAAGAGACTTCAAAAGTATTACTCCTCAAAGTTAATTCAAAATTTCTAAAGGTAGTGAAGAGTATTAAGAAAGAAAACCTTTGAACAGAGTAGTTAGTGTTTTGTAAAAAAGAATACATGAAAACTAATAACTTACATCGGTAACATTTATTTTATTTAAATAAGTTAATTTCATCAAAATTAATTTTTTACATTATTTAGGAATAAAAAGAAACAATTTTGCCTATTAAAATGGTCAATTGCTTGGTAAACTTAAGTGAAATATTTCAGCAATAAATAAGGTTAGTAACTGTGTTAAATTAACTGTTATCCAATTAGAAATAGTTAGCATTTGACTTTGTCAGTCGATAAAATGCCACAATCTAGACATATTCCAAGTTATTTAAGATTCCCAGATTTAAAGAATTCCAACAATTAAATCCAGTTGATATCCTTTTACTAATAAAATGCCTGAAGCCTCATGAAATAGAAACCTATGCAAAAGATTTCTTTTATTAAGCATTCGTAGACAAATTCTAGATGGCCACTTAAAAAAATTTTGAGCATCTTCTAAAGCTCTAAATAGGACATTTTAATCCTTTTGTTATTATCTCAGATCATAAAAACAACAAATCATTTTATAACGAACTTGCTAATTTAAAGCTAAGAGTCCGCAAGAATTCTCAGCGCTCAAATGCTTTCCCATTGCATAAAATTGTATTGTGTAACTTTTAAATTAAGAGCTAAATTTAAGAAATGAAGACACATTTATAGAAGGGTGCTTGGGTTTATATTGAAAATATTTAATATTTAAATACACATAGCATACTGCTTATAACAAGAATGATCATGGAAGCTAAAGAAAAGCTGCAAAAGACAACTGAAACAAATTGCTATTTAAAAATATTTATAGAAATAAAAACTGATTTTGACAGATATGATCAATTTTCATTCTCGAATAAAAATTATTCAAAAGAAATTATATACTTGATGAACTAATCATACAAGATTTATTTGAATTAAGATTCCACCATACAGAGCAGCATGTCATCATTATTTTCAGATTAAATACTCAGATTTATATCTGTCATGGAAGACTTAACTTACACAAATCAAGCTAAGATAAATGTATTAGGAGGCACGTTTTTAGATCCTTTAAGGACAGCTCAGCTTTTAAAAATTTAATTTGATAATCCTTCAAATAACAATCTTCTTTAAGAAATAAACAAAACTGCTCACTTCTAAATGAAAGATTTAGTTAATAAAAAATAAAAAGAGGTATTTTCAAGCATAAATATACATTCTTTGATCTTGCCTTCTAAAGATTAAACTAATTAATAACTTATTAAAATTCTTAATCAAGGATAGCTAAAGAATAAATATAACTTATTTTTCATGTTTTCTTGCTTAAGTTAGAGATAAAATATTCTGCAACATTAAAGAAACTATTATTAGCCAGAAATTATTAATTCTATTGATTCCAATTTAATTTAAGATTCTGTAGAAGATATGCTTAGACTTGTTTAGTATTTCCCACAAAATCCATACATATTCTTTAGCAAGTACTTAAATTTATAATTCAACAAGAACGCTTCACTAATAACAACAGATTATGGATAGGCTCTTTAGTCATTCCTAAATTCATTTGTAAACTCTTAATACGAAAAGTAAATAAAATACTCTTTTGATGGTGTAGAGTATTTCATGCATAGCACTGAAATTGAAGAAGAATAAAAAATTTCTTAAGAGGAGTAGATTTGCGTCTAGATTAATTCAATTCCAAATGAAGATGTAGATTAAATAATAGGAATTAGTTAGAACAATAGCATTTAAATGAAACACAATTAATCAGAAAGATTACTTCAATTTTTCAATAAATACGAGGATAAGAATAGCACCAGGGTCTCTTCTATTAACAAATCAAGCAAACTGCTCTTTAAACAATTATCTAGGTTATAAAATTAGAATCCATAGTAGAGAAAGCTCAATAGCTTTGAAAATATGATTAATTTCGAATAAAATATTATTAAAAAAATAGATAATGAAGAGGCAGATATTTTAAAATTAAGTAAAACTAACTTTTAGAAAATAAAATTTTTCATTAATATTTATTTAAATAGTTTATCATTTAAGGAAATTGATTGAGGAAAGAATCATTGATGAAAAAAGTATACTTTAAGAGGTAAAATATCTATCTATCTATCTTTTTTAGATTTAAAAATATGAAGTTGAAATTAAAAAAATGTATTTAATAGATTTTGTAAAAACGAGAATCCCACACATTAAATCATTCAAATAGCTTAAATTTAAGAAATCAACAGAATCCTATTCGCAGAGGAGGAATATAGTACTACGAATTTAACAATAAGTAGAGTTTTAAAAAGAAATAGGAACTTAAGGAGTAAAATAGGTAATCTATCATTGAGCAATTTACTTAGGATCTTAAAATAGAATCATAAGAAGATGGCAAAAAAACTGTTTTTTCAAGAATTAAAGATTATTTGCCTCACACAATATTAAGAAAATAGGTAACACCAATAATTATTTTAAGAAAAACAAGATAAACTAATCTTTAATTTATTAGTAAAAGGAAAAAAATAATTATACTCAGAAGGATGCATTAAAGATGTTTAAAAATATGCATAATGAAAAGAAATAAAAGAAAAATTTAGAAATTTAAGTGTAACTTAAAGACCAAAATTAAAGATAATTATAAGATCAAATTGCATAGCTGGTTAATACTAATCATATACAATATCTCTTTTACTAGAATGAGGTTTTCGTAATGAACGATATTATTTCACAGATATTAAAAGACTTCAGCCTTATTGAAGGCTATTTAGCAAAAAAAATTGATTTAGCTCCTTTGAATTAAGAAAAAGCTTTGTCAATAATAAATTAAATCAAACAAAATAAAACTCCTTATCAGTGGATAAAATTGAGTTTTCTCACATTTAACACAAGCATAAAATCATATTTCAAGCAGCTAATTATAAAATCTGATCATCTCATGCAGGTTATCAAAGAGAGAGAATATCAAATGTTCCCATCAATTCCTTTTTATTAAACTTTTGATCCTTTTGGATTGCTCTTAAACTTACTCTTTTAATATAGTAGATAACATAAAGTAAACTTATTAATTTTGGCAAAATTTATGTAATTAAAATATTTTTTTCGTTTAATAGATACCAATGAGCCACCTGAAAATAAAAGCCACTTTGATTAAGTCACCACCCACGCTAAGATAAGATTTCAAAGAAGGAATAATCGCAAGTGGAATTTTTATATAAAACGGAGACATTAATTTGGATAACAACTATTTAATAAACGAGAACCAATACTAATATTAATCTTAAATACCTTATCTATAATTTAAAATTGCACTAAGAAGTAAGCCAGAATAACTTTAAGTAAACTAATTTTATTTTTAATTTAATCTAACTAAATAATTTTTATTTAGAATTTAGACCCATATATATCTATCGAGTTTGTTGACTAAGTTCATGATGATATAGAATTAAAGTACGTTCAACAATGCATGCATCCACATTAGATTGATTATGATTCTCTTTTAAAATAATATTCTGTAAAAGAAGAGTAGACAGGTCACTCTAAAAGAGAATCAAATTAAATAAAGATGTCATTAAATAATGACACAAAAAAGAATGTGGTTCAAAACAATATTTAATTTTAAGATGGTTTGCTACATTTTGTCAAGATACCTGTCATAAACCCATTAGCTAAATAACTTTAAAAAGAAATTAATCTTAAGTTTTTCTTCTTTTTCAAAAGCTACATGAGTGAAGAGCATTGGATCAAAAAATCTACAGAAATTTATTTTGCAAAACAATGCTGATAAAACTTAATGATAAATAATTAAGTTCAATAAAATATGATTGAATGACGCTAATTTGTAATATATCTTTGCAATTAATTAATTTTTTTATTTGTTTGTTTGTATGTATGTCTGTATGTATGATGTCTTTATTAGTGTAATAAATTAAAAATAATCTAAAAAACTATTAACAAAAGCTAATTAAATACAAATTTAAAAAATTCGTAAGGATAGTTTAGTTTATTATCAAAATAAATTAAAGTTTTCATTTTCAATCTATGTAAATTATTGAAGTGAAAGTACCATGCGTATATTAAATTTTAATTTATAACAATATGAACCAAACGAATTTATAATAGACATAATAATTACTGATAATTCTATAATCTAACAAGTGTCTAACTTACTTAACGATGATATTTTTAAATAATTAAAACCAAAAATGTAAATACGATCATACAAAAAGTCTCTATTGTTCTTAGGTTATAAAAAGAAAATTAAATTTTGAATAAAATAATAATTGTAAGATAAATGAATCTGCTTGTCTAATTTTTTAATTATAATTAATGGTTGATCAACTAATCAAGTTGATAGAATGTAAAACACATTTCTTTTAAATTTTTTGTTTATTCATGCTAAATATTTAATGAAAGTTTATCATATAAAGGTATTTGAGATCATATTATTTAACTTGTATAAGAAAAATAATAAATTTATTGAGGTTAGTTTATGTTATTTGATAAATAAATATGAGTTTTTAAAAGCTAAAAAAATTCACATAGATCAATTATGATTTTTATTTTGGTTTAAGAATTTATTTCCTTTAAAGGAAACACTTATTAGGAATTTATTTTAAGGATAGAGGTATTTATATTATTGATGAGCCATAATTACTTTAATACTAATTAATAATAAATTAAATTTCTTTTTGTTTTACTTTATTAAGGATAATCAATAAACTTATAGGTTTAAGCATCATAATTTGAGGATTTAATTACTTATAAAAAATATATATATAATTGAATGAATTTAAAAGTATACATACTTTTAGAGTACAAAAAGTAATAGTAAAAATGATCCATAATAATAGTCAATAGGAATGAGTATAAGATGTGAAGGTTATCAATCGTAAATTAGCTAACAAAAGCTCAAAAATTTTGATTAAATCAAAAAAGACTGATTAATAATGAAAAAAAATTACGATCAAGCAGATAAAAAATCTGATTAATATTAGATAATATAATGAAAATTTAGGGGAAGTAAAGTAAGTATCGAGAAAGAAAATTCATGTTCATAAATTATACATATGCATTCATACAAAAAAACAAACAAACAAACAAACAAAATATTAATATTGAAAGAAAGAAAGAAAGAAAGAAAAAAAAAGGAAAAACAAAAGTTTATTGCCCAAAAAAAAGTGAAAAATTAAATTTCTTGAAACATCAATAAATACATAAACGCAATAATAATAATAATAAAAATCGGAAAATATTCAGAAAATTTCTCAAAAATATTAGCAAAAAAACTTAAAATTTTTCTTTTTGATGCTAAGCCAACTTCCCAACCACTTTTCCTATCTATTTTAAAATAAAAATAACTTGGCTGGTGGAAAGAAAAAGCCTATCTCGAAGGCTAAAGAAGAAACTAATGCAAAGGCTTTAACAAAAAAAAGAAAGGGATAAGAACAAAAAATCGCAAGCAATCTTAAATTAGAAGAATAGGCTGTATCTGAGTCTGTGAGCTAGAACAATGCAAATAATGCGAGCTACAGTTAGAATTCATAATTCAATTCTATGATACTGTATGATGCCTATTTAGAAAAAAAGGAAGAAAAGGGCTTCTAATAAACTGATTCGAAAATGGAATTAGATGATATTTCCAGTAATTGCTTGCAACACTTTAACGCGGATAACAAATATTTTATTCAATCTAAGACTTCTTTGATTCAATAAGAAGAAATGGAATAGTTTTAATTGTTTGAACAAAATTATGAGAGCGATAGACTAAATGACTTCTCAATAAACTAAATTAGCTACGAAAGTAATTAGAAGTAATCACAAAAAATAAACAACAATAACTCAGATAATCAATCTAAGTAAATTAATTAATCAATCAAGTAAAGAGCCTCATGCTTTAATGATGATGACAATGAATGTGATGGAAAGCTAAATAAAAAAAATACAGATCAAACTAAATTCTTAATTCAAAACTAGCCAGCATCTGAAGCTATTGTCTGGAAAAGAGCAAATTAAATACAAACAAAGTACTAAACAAAGTTTCGTTAAGAAAGTAAATTGAATTTTATTTTACTGAAAGGGGACTTATGCTTAGAAGTTAATCAAAATAATTTTAATAAGCAATAATACAGCTACCTACCATTATCTGCATTCAAGCGCATCAACAGTATAAGAAAGTATCACGAAGGTAAAGTTGAAATCTAATTAACAACAGATGTTAAAGTCTGTTAAGAACTATTTACCATTAAAAATGAAGATGAATCAATTGAATAAATGAGCAAAAGCAATCAGTCTATTATTGAGTCTTAAATAAAGGAGTATTAAGAATAAATAGCGTAATAAAAGGAGCTCTTCTCTTAAATTAAGCTTTCATCTCCTACTATTTTGGAAAATTTAAAAAACCATGTTAACATTAAAAGATAGCAGTCATTAAACAAAATAGATTTTGAGCGCAAATATATATTTGCTGTTGAGATTGAAATGGATGAAGAGGGAACCTCATGTATCAACAAAATATACTATTCCAAAGAATTCCTCTCAATTATGGGATTACCAAACAAGGATCCTAAAGATTCAGCATTGTTAGAGGCCTATTTGTTTAAAAACGGAGTAATAGATTTATATGAGCGTATCGGTTTCTATGATAAAAAGAATGAAGATTAAGGAAAATTGATGTGCTAATATCTTTAATCTCTTAGCCAGTCTTAATACACTTTAAATACACTGGATAATCTTTCAATAAATATCGCAATTAATCACCGCGTAATAAATCTGAGTGAAGACTTTATTTAAATGTTTTCAGATTTTGGGTAAAACATATCAAAAGAGTATCTCATCGTGCATGAACTCGATATTCCTTACGACTAAATTAAACAAATTGAAAGCTAAAGAAAATCAATGGAAAAAGCTGGAATCCCTTATTTCTACACAAAAAATATTATTGGAAATTACTTATTATCAAAATACTATTCAATTTCTGTAAATTAATCCTCTTCAGCATGAGAATAGACAAAGAACGCAGAAAAATAGGTCTAAGATATCTGATAATCTTTATTTAATTCATTCCTTTAATTAACTAATTATTCAATTTATAAAGAAATCACAAAGCAATAAATAGATTCAATCAATAAATTATACATTGATTATTCATTCGCTAATAATATACAAGTGAATAACAAATAAAAAAAAAAAAAAATAATATCAAATAAGAACCTAAATCAAAACTTTTATAAATTATAATTCAATTATAAAATATTATAAATCCTATAATTAACTAATACAAAAATATTATTTATATTCTTATGCAAGTATTTTTGAAAACGTTTATACAATAACTAATTAGCGTAATCAAATAAGTATATCAAAAATTCATTTGATAGTAATAGACTTTTACAAAAAAAGGTGTACAGGGTAAAATTTAGGTGGAGGTAAAAATTCATAAAGACTTAATTAAAAGAAATTTATTTTTTAAATTAAGGGATTGGATTAAATCAATTCAAAAACATAAAATTTACTTCTCCGTTTGGAAAAAGTCGGGAGTCAATCAATCGATAACTAAAGAAAACCAAAGCGAGATAAATAAAATTAGAAACCAAAAAAAATTGAATGAATCACTTAATCAATCTATCAATTAATTAACTCTAATTATAATTGCAATTAATAGTATTATAATTATATCAGTATATTTATATAAAACAAGCATATACAGCAATAATTTGATACTCAGCTAGTATGTTTTAACAGCCAAGTTATTGTTTAATTATGCTAATAAGTAATACTTATCACTAACTATATTATCTAACTCGTAATTTTTAACCAATATAACAAACCATCTAAAATATAATTAAATCAACAATATTTAGTAAAATGGTAATTAATTGCATAATCAAACTTACAAATATCAAATTAACTTTATATCAAAACAATTTTTGAGTGTAATAAATAATTAATTTAGCCACTATAGCTCTCTTCACAATCTGAGAGCAATTCAAAAAATATATATTTCTAAATATTTTCCACTGATTAGATATTTATGAGTGTTTTCTTTATGTATAATTTATTTGTATAACCATTTTTATTATTTTAAATAGATTAAAAATCAGCTATCTACATAATCTATTAGGATTTGTTTAACTTTTCTTTCCTATTTAATAAATTCATCCAAAAATTAAAAAAAACTAATATCTGAAATTTTGATTGATTGATTGATTTATTTATTTATTTTACTAATATCTTTTGATTCATGAAATTTGTTTTTAATAAATAAAAGTTAATAAATTCAATATCCTTCCTTATGAAACAAAACACCCACACGTACTCAATTTTTTTTTACAAAAATTTTTTCCCAAATTTAATTTGTCTGTGTGACTATTTGTCTTTGTGCCAGCCATTTTTATATCATCCATAAAACAAAAGAAAAAAAAAATTATCCCTCATAAATCATTAACTAAATTTCAATTGCATTTTCAAATTATTATTTCTTTAATTGCAAATTTTAAAAGAAAATTAAGTTATGTTTCATTTTATTTTCCTTTTAATTTACAATTTTAGATATTGTTAATTATATAAAATAGACCCATCCTAACGTGTTTGTGATATTTTTATTCTATGTAAATGTTATTCAGTATAATCATATAATCTTTCTCTATTTAAATTTCATTATAATGAATTTTAAGCAGAAATGAATGAATAATTTTTTAAAAAACTCAAAAACTCCCAAAAAATAGATGATGTCATATAATATAAAAATAAGTATAAGCTATCTGATGTTTATAATTATTTCTTTATATCACAGGGATTACTTCCTTTAGCTTTATTTTTTCAAAAACCTGCTCTAAAAAATTTTTATATCCATCTTTAGTTTTAAATTTTTGATAGTTATTTAATTGAAAAACTACATTTCTTTTTTGATGAACAAAAATTTATTTACTATTCAGTTGACATTATAAGAACCATATTACTAATTCTATAATTAGTATATTTTCTTTTAGAAAAATTAAAAATTAAAAAAGTTTCTTCTATAAAGATTATATCCCTTGTTTATTTGAAAGCTAAATTCAAGATTTTTATTTTCAATTTTCCTTTATATTACATTTAAATCAAGAATAGCAATATTAAATAATAAGCTTTTTTCTTTAATTTTATATTTTAATAATCCTCTTCTTGAAATTTATGGAGTGGTAGTTAAATGGCAAATTTAATAGCTTAAATATAAACACCAATAACAGTATACATAATATTTTTATGTTTATATCTCTATGAAAAACTAACATTTCTCAATTTAGAAATTAAAAAAAAATAAAGTGATCAAATGATATTTTGTAAATGTAAATTAATGTATATAAATAAAAAGCGTTTAAAAATAAGTAATATTTTATTTAAGTTTTTTTGAATGTGAGTATTATTAATGATTACTGTAATTATATTTAAAAACGAAACTGCTCAGAAGTATACTTTTAATATTAGTAAAATAAATTCATATATATGTGACTTAGCCTCCTCACTTAACTCTCTCTAAATAATACATATACAATAAATTTTTAAAATATCACAATTAGAATTTATAATTGATAACTTTTAAAAAGAATGCTTTTATGACTAAAACCATTATTTATCAATTAAGCCATTTTATATATAAATTTAATTAAAAGGCTAAAAAAATATCTTGAATTATGCACATACTGTGGTATTTATTATTTATATAGTGAATTCAAGCTTTCTATTTAATTCACTCAATAAAAAACAAATTTTATTCAAATTTTAGGTGTATAGATATTAAAATATTATAATCTAATATTTAAAATTTAGAATTTAATTTAAAACTAAAAAAATCAAATTAATCTGTCATTGTAATTAATTTTATTTTTATCAAATAAAATTATTAATTTTTATAGTTTTGGATTAAATCTTTAACTTTAACTAACAATCTTTAAATTATATTTTTTTTTTATTTTACTATATTTATTTTGTTTAGATTTAAATATCGTAATATTTACTTGCTGAAAAAATTTAAAGAAATAATTCATAATTCTTAATTTATAAATAAAATAATTTAACCTTAATTAAAAATTGAATTAAATATATAATTTTTTTAATTTTCTTAATAAAAATGCCAAATATATCTATATAATTGCTAATTTTAATATTTATAAAAATCATTATTCATATTTTTAAAGTAGAGGTTTAGAAATATTTATTGATCTTAAGTTAAATTAGATCAGACTGTTTTGGAAATTTACAAAAATATGAAGATATAATTGGCAAACAAATTACTGTAAATAAGAATTTTAGAATAAAATGTAATCTGCATAAATATTAACTTGAGTTAGCATTTTAAATTTAAAGAATTTAATTGATTATTGATTAATCAAAAAACTTAAATTATAAAAATTGTAATACTATTCTTCAGTAGATACTGCGAATAATGAGTATCAACTATAACAAAAGATTGATAAATAAAAACATATCATCACAAAACGAGAATATATTTTTGCATAAAAAGAGTATTAGTACTCCAAATAAAATAATAGAGCCAATATCTAAAAAGTAGGGCATTTAAAATTAAAAATCAGATTCAACTTAACAAAATAATGCAGATAAAGTTAAACTAGCTCCAAATGCAAAAGAAACATCTAAACAATAAATCGAAGTTAAAAATGAATAAGAATTTTTAGCGAAACCAATAAACGAAAAAGGAAATATTAACTATATGTTAGGAAAAAATTAAATGCATATCATATTTAAATATTTTTCATTTAAGTACTTGCTTTCAATTAGATTAACTTGTAAGTCGTGGTGGTTGCTGATTGATAATTATATTTCAACATAGATCCCACTTTTAGTTAGCGAAAGAAATTAACTAGAAACTTTTGTCAAATGTTAAATGGAGTCAGAGTCATCTCATACAAGATACGTGAGGGCTTATAAGAAAGTTAGTTTGGGACATGATTTGATATTTTGCTTAAATCAAAATGACTCTGAAAAATTTTACTTACTTAAAGATAAATCTGAATATATCAAAGAAATTAGAAGTATAACCCATTAAATAATTGGTAAAAATGTAATGGAAAAAAATAAAGAAATTAAAAAGTACTCTCCATAATATTATATTGAAATTATACAAGAATGTAAGGAAGTCTAAGTCTCAGATATACCAAAAGATATTATATTGAGGATGAAAATTATATTCTAGCATAACCAATAAATAGAAGACGAGTAGTTAAAATAAATTAGTAAGTATGCTTATGCATTGAAAGTATTGTTGGCTGGTTATTTACATCTTTATTAAGAAACAAACCCATAATAATCGCAAAAGATTAGGTTGGAAAGCATTCAATAAGATATTCACACAATCAAACTATATAACAAAAACAAAGTTTTACATTCGAAATGATTGAAAATTGAATGATGAGCTAACTATTTACATAAAAAGTACTCCAAAGTGAAATATTTGAATAAAGAACAAAAGTTGTTAAATTTATTAAAAAGATAAATAAATTTATTTTAAAAGTAATAATTTATTTATTTATTCTAAATTTACAGTTTATGATTGTTAAATTAATTTTAATATTTTTAAATTATTCTTTTGAAAAAAAAGGAATATTTGAGATTTATTTCAAATAACCATTTTCAAAATTATACTGGATTTAATAAATTAAAAAATTATTAATTTGTTGAATGTTATCTTCTTATATCTTTTTTGAAAGCTATTAAAATAATGATTGATTGATTATCTATTTATTTATTGATTGATTAAGTAGATGGAAATTTTAAATTATTTATGGAGTATTTTAGTATTGTCAATAATATCCAATAAGACACAATGCTAGGTAGAAACATGAAAGTATACTCTTCTTTATATTACATTAGTTTGTTTATTGCTACAATAATGATATTTCAATAAAGAATAAAAGTCTTTCTTGATTTTCTATTTTCCAAGCATTCGAGATGATGGATGTAAATTATAAAATTGTTTAAAATCATGTGAGTTGTAAGTTAGAAACTTCAGCAGTATCCCAAGAAGTATGCTTATCACTCTTCTTCAAAGAAATAACCTTTCTAAGACAAGCTTTAAAAACGAATCTTTCTTCTTCGCATTCATACAAATATTGCTTATTCTTTTTAGTAAGAGGTCTCATACTTTTTAGTTATAATAAAATATTTATGAATAAATTTTTTTTGTCAGCTGTGAAATGCAAATTCCGCTATCTCAGATGATAAAATGCTTTCTTCAAATAATCTTTTAACTTAATCTTCAAATTATCTTTAATTTTTTATCATTTTGAAATGCTAATTGGTTTTATAGATAGGCAAGATTTTTAATATCTAACTATCTACATTAATTTTTAGCAGAGATGGAATTTGATTTTGTTGTAATTTTTCAATTAAATAAATGCTTTACTATGTGTAGTTGTAAATATTCTCAGGGTGGAAGGGAACCTTATCAAAATCCTATAGTTAAATTATAATTAATATAAAGTTAAGCGCCATATCTTTTGAAAATATTATCACTAAATCAAATTAAAAATATTTAGGTTACGAGTAATTTACCGTCGGTAAGGAGACGAGGCCAGATAGTGGGCCATTGAGGATGGACTACTTCTTATTGGGGAACATTGGCACTTTTTAATTAAAATTTTGATTAGATCGCTTTATGAAAATGCTTTTGAATAATGGCTAAGAGATTCCGAAATTTGTGAAAAATGGAAACATTTTTAGATCTATGAATTCGAATGGGATTGTGCAATTATCAAAAAATAATTAAAAATATACTCAAGAACGCAATCTTCGTAAGCCAACATCTATTTCATACCTTTTTTTATAGTTTATTGTGCTTTAATATTTTATTCTTAATTCTTCAAATAATTCTATTACAAGGGGAAGTATCAAGTACGGAAGGTACTGAAATGGCTGTGTTAGCCATGAAAAAGAGAGCCATATTATATCTTTCCTTTTTATATTATTTTATATTTAATTTATTTTCTTCTTATTTCTTTTAATATTTTTCTTTTCTTTGTTTTCCCTTTTATTGCTTTTTTCTTTAATATCTAGAAGCAGATCCTATTTGCCTTATTATTTCTAATCTCAATGCATGTTCCTATGTAAATTTATTAACTATTTTCAAACAAATTAATTATTTATTTATTTATTTTCATCATTTTTCATGTATTTGCTTAGATAAATATTTGCTTTCTTTTTTCAAGATAAATAAAAAACAAAACATTTAACAAAGATTTGATTGCACTCATTTATATTTATAATCAAAGACAAGCAAAGCAAGCAGATACACTCAAAAAAAACAAACGATCAAACAATATACAAACAAGTTAATAAATAAAAAAGATACTCTTGAGAAATAAAGAAATAAATATCCTTCTACTTATAGTTATAATTTATTTTAAAATGATTAGACATATATTTAATTTATATATTATTTAATAATTTCTTAATTATTCAAAAATAACTTTTTAAATATTGAGTAAAAACATTTTTATTATCATAAAAAACACTCTTTTTACTAAAAATATTTTTTTATTTTTTATCAAAGCAAATAAATTGCTTAATAAACAGTCTTACTAAATAAACTAACTAAATTAAAGCTATATATTTAATTAATTGAAATATGTTTTTAATATATATAAATAATGTGCCGATTTTCTTTTTTCTTTTTTTTTTGATAATTTAATAAATATATTTTATATTAAGGTTTGATCTGATAATTCATATTATTAGCTTTCATTTATTCAAGTAGACTGAGAGTTTTTCATTACTAACTGAGAGATTAATTAGGTTTTGAATAATCAAGATTATTATTCTTTGATTAAGGTGACTGCATAAAGTTTTAGAATTATTTTTCTTTGTTTTTAAATTTAGTAAAAAGTGATAAAATTGAGTTGTTATTTTTTGGGCTTTCACAGAAATTTAAACTAAGTTCTTGGTTTTAGTTAAATTAAATTTTTTTTTTGTGATTGTTATCAACGATGACTCTTAAATTTTTAATTTATTTGGTATTATTCTTAAAAGAACTCTGAGTTGAATTAAATTAATTTTGACTTTCATTCCTACTAATTTAGATTAGCAACTTTAGCTTATCTTATTAATGTTAATAACTCTTATTAGATTGATTATTTATATGCTCACCAGTTTAATAGTTGTTTACATTAAGGATACCATTTTACTAATTAGAATTGTAGTGTAGAAAGGACTAATTACTATTCTAGATATCAAAACTATTTTACATTTGTTTAGTTGGATAGGCATTTTATTATTTAAGGTTATAATACTTCTCATTTAAGTATGGAATTAAATTTTAGAATAAATCTTTAACCTTTTTAAGGTTTTTTAAAACAAGTAAGTGGTTTGTAAGTTCTATTGAGTCAACTATTTAGTTATAATGATGCTTTATTTGATTTAATTATGTCTGTTCTTTACTCTGCTATAGCTAAGAGTGGTAGTTAAAAAACTCTCGATTTGGAGTTTAGTGACTTATCCTTTACCTAGAGGAGTATGTTGAGCTTAATTCTTAATTATATATTTTATTTGCATATGGTCCTATCACTAGTTAAGGTTGATTACTTGAACTTGCGAAGTTCAGAACAGATTAATTTTTAAAAACAAGCCCAATCGGAAATTTGTTGTAGTTCAATTCTTAGGCTATCTCCAATTTGTGAATTTGAGCCTATATAAATCTATCATTCCAAGGAGTACTTAAAAATTTTTTCTAAAAAGTTTATTCTTCTGCATTTTTGACTGCTATTTGCATTTAGGGTAACTCGAATTCGTCTTCACTTGAGCTGATGTTTTCACCCCATTCCTACTAAGTTAGCTGAAATTATGGATTGATAATCTTAGATTTTTTAATTGTTTTCTGCAATGGCTAACCATCACTCGTTTCTTATATAATCCTAATGTTTTATAGAGTTGGATAGTTTGAATATTTCCTATTTTTTAGCATAATATTAGAAATTTTCTTCACTTCTTCGTCTGCTTTTATACCATCTATCATCATCTAATGGTATTAGTATGCTTTATCTATACTCCCCAAGTAAAAATAGCTCATTCCTATAAAATCATATGAATTTATTTCTTAATCTTCATATTTTAAAAGCCAAGATTATCGAAGCATCCTTTTAATAAAAATGATTTTTTAATTTCAAATAAATTTTTTATTTTAAATATTTCTTTAACGAAGCTTTGTGCTAATTTTAAATAGTTGTTTGCTTCAATAAATTTTGATTACTTAGTAAAGTATACGAGTGCAACTTTAGGTTTGTTAAGCCTCTAAAAACCTAATCCAATATATTTGTAGCAACTAATTTTGAATTTAAGAGTTCCAAATAATTAACAAAAGTTTTTACAAATTTTCATCATCCTTATACATTTTAAAAAATCGTTATAGTAATAACTTATCTTTCCTTGCAACTTTTATATTCCAAGCATCAGCAAAGATATTTTAGAGTTATTTGACAAGTTTACACAGAGAGTCAATTTCTCATCAAGTAAGATGCTATTTTTTGAAATGGGGATGGATTCAGTGAGGATTTAAATTAGATGATTGAGCAAGATTATGGCTTTTTCACAGTTGGTTTCTAGTATTTATGAAATAGACTTAGATTTATCACTCTTATTTGAATATTAAATAAATAATTAATTGTTGGATGTAAGAATAAAAAATATTAATTACATTGCTTTTAAACTGTCTCTCAGCATCTTTCTGCATACTTTCGTAAAACAAATCATAAAAATCTGCTTACTTTCTTTCCGAATTCGCTTACTTGCTGAAATTTTGCTTTTTATTTATATCAACTTTTATGTGATCATCATGCATACTTGAATTCTAAGATTACTTGGCACTATTAATATTTTATTTCTTGTTTGAACTATTGAATATTTTCTTGTCATCATTAGAACAAAAAACAGTATTTGTGAAACTCCTTTTATGGCTAGGTTTAGTTATAATGATTTGATGAGGTTGCGATAATTTCATTTTGTTTTACTTGTCATTATCAATGAAAAATTTTCCTAAATTATTAATATTGTTAGCATTATTATTATTTTGTATGTTAAACTATTTCTAGATGAATGTCTTTTTTCTTAAGTCATCCAAGCGTTACTGAACTAAACTTTAGTTAGAATCTGATCCTGATTTATTTTATAGCTAAATTTTAATCCTTTCAATCTTTTTCTTAAGAGAGTAATCATATCCGAAATAATGATCAAGTATTTTATGATGGGATTTATTCAAAGTGTCATTACAATTTCGTATAATAGGAGATTCTGGAACTGCAGTTGAATTCTAATCTTCTTATAATCCAGCTTAAAATGAGTTTATGCTCTCTTACTTTTTTCTGGTTACTATGGGAGATAAAACACAATCTAAAGAATTGTATTTCTTTTTTTTAATAGAAAAACAATCTTCTTTTACTTCATCCTAGCTGCTATTCATATTAAATTTCTAGTAGAAATAATCAACTTACTAAGATTTATTTTTTCTATATTTAACTTAAATTAAAAGAAAATTTAATCAATATTTGATGTATTTTTTTATTTTTCTTTAAATTGATTCAAGAAAGAAACATACATAAACATCTCCAAAAAATTTAGAAAAATACTAACCCAATCATCTTTTGACTTAATGTATCAACACTCAAATCAAAGTTATAGAAATAGGTCACCGTTTATTTATTTTCTATTCAGATTATATTTAATTTAAAACTTTTAACTTTTACTTACCAATCATAATTTTTAGACTTGCAAGTTATTTATTATGAAATTTTTATCACTTAAAAGCAACAATTATGTAAATAGTTAATTTTAATGAAATTATTATAGTCCGTTCGGGTTAAAATAACGTATGGGTTGGAGGTGAGGTGCTAATAGAGTAGCATCATATTTGGGTAAGTTTTATTGCCTCTTTAAAATTTTACAGAACAATTTTTAAAAACTCTAAATCCTCAATAAAAAATTAATAAATCATTGAAAATCTTAAATTGATTATTATTTGAAAAATTAGTTATAGAGAATCAAAAACTATGAAATTTATTTGCTCAATAAAATAATAATATTAGGTACATATCAATTAATAATACTTTGGTAGTGTCCTAAAAACTATCTTAAAAATCAAAGAACTTAGTATTTTGTTTTAACACTTAATATTTTATAATAATTTTTATTTTAATTATTTCACAAACTTGGTAATCCAAAAATAAAAACAAGCAAATATACTATACAATCCATAATATATTTTACATTTAATTAATTGATTTGAAATTTCATTTATTTTTTTTTGTGTTAAAATTGTTGATATTATTAAAATAAAACATATTTAAAAAAAATAAAATAATTTTGTATGATAAATTTAATTGATATTTTTGTTTTTAATTCTTAATTTTGATGTTATAATTATTATTAATTACAAATAAAGTTAAAATTATTTATAAGAAGTTGAATTGTATCTTTAGCTTTTATATTTTAATAGATTTAATAATTAAATTCAGACTGCAAAACAGTTTTCAAAATATTAAAGTAAAATTAGAATTACTTCATGATTGAATTAAATTAAATAAATTAGTGTTTTTGATAAAATATATATGATGAGTATTCATTATTATATTTTTTTTTAAGTAAAAAATATCTAATATTAAATAAAAGAAGTAAAATCAAAAAATACATTGAATTTAGATATATTGCTAATAAGTATTCTGAAAATACTTTTTTTATTTATGTATTAATGAAATTTTAATATGAATTTGAACAAATTATATAAAAAAAATTTCAAATTCTTGAATTTGTTTCAAATTAATAAGAATTTTATAATTATTTAGACTTTTCTCATATTTTTAAATATTTGAAAAACATTTAATTTTCATATGAAATTCCTTTAATTAAATATTTAAATGTTTGATTTCAAGATTATTATTTGTATTGCGATTTATCTTTCTTTTGAAATGTAACCAAATTTGGCAAATCAATACCTTGCAGAAAAAAAAATTAAAAATCCAAATCTAGCTTATTCATAAAAATCTAAATGTAAATCTTTGTAAACATTTCAGATTAGCTTTTTATAATTATTATTGTAATTTCAAAAATCCGAAAGATAATATTTAGGAAATGCTTGAAGCAATTGTAATAAAATCAAAATTGATTGTGTAGATTAGATATTAAGCAGAATTAATTTAATGGTGAGTAATAAGTATATGAAAAACGGAGAGGTAAATAATTGCTTTAGCAAATCATATAAAAGAAAATAGATTAATTAATTTCAAAATATTTACAATTTAATAAATATATGAGCGATCGATCGTTTTGTGGATTTTCAAATCATTCTGATATAAAACTACTATTTAATACTCATAACAATCTATAAATTAATAAAATAAGTGGTGAAATTTATTAATTTACTTAAAAATTTAAAGTTCATTATAATTTGCCGAAAGTGATTAAGACGTAATAACTTTAATTTATTCTTTTAATAAATCGGATAATATTTTTATTCTTTTATATACATTATATATGGTTAAGATAAAAAAAGTAAACTAAATTTATCGAAAATCAACTCAATCAAATTTAGTTCATTTTTCTGTTTATTATAATAATTGTAATCAAATTTGAAAAATACTAAAATTTTACCAAATTAAATTTCAGACTAAAAAATATGTAATTAAAAATCTTTACTACACAAATATATGATTTTAATCACCAAAAATTTTCAAAACAATTTTGTTTATAGTTTACATCAATTAAGATAGATCGAATGAAAAATTTGTTTAATTAACTAAAAAAATTTATCTTTACCTAAAAGGCTTGTTACTCCATTACTACAAATGTAATAATCTTAAGAAAAGCGAGAAAAAAAATAAAATAAACGATTACAATAACTCCAAATTATGTAAATTGGCATATAAATTCACTGCATTCAAAGTATCTACATAATCAGGGTAAAATTAAATTAATCTTGTTAATTTGATCACTAGGTTAACATATAAAAGAAGAAAATAAACAAATTGAATTTTTTATAATTAAAGATGAGAAAGGTATTTATTTATATTGATTTACTGAATTATAATACATATTTTGACAAATTTTATTTATGATTATAATTTATTTAGTTTCAGTCTTTAAATTAATATGTTTTATATAAGTAAATAAACTCTTTTTTAGATAGAGTTGGTGGTATATCTATTTATTTATTTAATTTTATGTTTGAATTTATATATTAATTGTTAATAATTATTAGGGTGAGAAAGAAAATCAAGACTTTTTTAGTTGTGGTTGTGAAAAATAAGAAATATTTTTTTTTATTTTATGAGATCAATATTAGTATTTATTTATATTTAAATTTAGGATGTTTTATTATGAGGATAGCTTTCTGCTTTTCATTTTTTGTTTCATTGTTATCTCAAGATTCAGTTTTGAATTGTATTGGCTGAGTGAATTAATTTTGTTGAAGTTTTTATTGTTGTTAGAGCATCATTAGAAGCTATTGTTATTGTGAATTGAAATTCATAAGTTGATTTTAAGTGGCAGATTATAATTACTATTATTATAAGTAGTTTCCATTCAGCAAGTGATTGTTCATACTGAAATTCTATCCATTCATAAAGACATTTTATAAAGGATTTGCTAATTGAGGTAGAGTTATTTGTTGATTAGGTTAAGCTACTTAGAGGTATTGCTATTGTTATAGGAGATTTTGTTATTGAGATTGCTACTGTTACTATTATTGTTGCTGTTGTTATTGTTGTAAGAGCAAGAGTGCTTCTGTAGGAATTGAGCTGAATCCGTTTAAGGCAGAAGTTGCTTGTTACTAGAAGTTTTTGGCAGATAAGTCCAAATTGATGTTAAGTGATTATGGATTGGCTGAGGAGAGGGGTGCTTCGAGGATCTTAGAATCTAATAATTAGATAGGCTATTACTAAATGGTAGGAAGAGATAACAAGCCACTAATCAAATTAGTGGAGTTTTGATTGCTTGCAGAAGAAAGATCTTCACTCTTAATTTTCTTTGAAATTTAAAGAAGGTCAACATCTATTTTAGGATGGAATCTGCAGTACTTTCTCTTCTTACCTAAAGACTCCATTTTTCTTCTTTCCATATTCTTTCTTTCATGAATTTAAGGAGCTTCAGTTTTAATCTTTTCAACTAGATTTAGGATAAATTCTTCAGTAAAGTCTTTTTCTTACAGTTGATCAATATTAAGCAAGCTCAAAGAAAATGAAACATAAAAATGTTCACCACCCTTGTCTTTATTATCCTTTTCTATATTAAAAATAATTTATTAGTTTTCGTTTTTTAGTTTAAAATAAACGATAAAATAGATATTTTTTCTTTCAAATAGATAAAGAAATTTATTGAAGAAGAAAAAAACGAAAGTAAAATAAAAATATCAAAAAACTTTTTTTAATGGATGATAAAAGATTCATCTAAATCTGAGTATTGAGAAAAGAATCTGTAATATATCCACAATGGTTGGATAATACCAAATAAATTAAAAAATTAATTTCCTTGTCAAAAGATAGTTTGTTAGAAATAATTAATTAATAAAACAAGCCAGCTAAGCTGGAAAAGTAGGAATGCAAATTAATAAAAATTTATTAGGGAAAAAGGAGGTAATATATATATAATTTTGATATATTAGTTATTATTGAGAAGCAATTTTAATAACGCATTAATTTGCAAAATCGGTATAAAAGTTAAAATTATTATTTAGTTTACGAAAATTCATAATCAAAATAGAAAAAAAAAATTAAAAAAATTGTAGAACGAAAGCTGTATTTATAATGCATTAAAATTTACAGCATTAATGGTTCTATGGTATCTATTACTACACAAAAGAAATTAAATGTTCCAATTATTTTTTTTAATTCTGGTAAATAAATCCAAATAAAAATCAAGCTCTTTGTTTCGACTGAAAAGAGTTGCTAAAGAGGTGAAATTTTGCTAACCATTTTTAAATTGTAAAAATTTTCATGCATTTATTGGGGTTCAGTGGTATTTTTTGAATTAAATACTCAGTAATGAGCTTAATTTTATAAATTTGTAAAAGAGAGCTAAAGCTTGTTATTATTCATGTATAGTAAAATATTCATGTGTGGAGATGAAAGTAAGATTATTTTTTTTAATTTAAAAAAGGAACTAAGAAAGAAAGACAGAATGAATATTTCAATTTCCAAAATTTCAAGTAAAAAAATTTTTGTTAGTATTAATGCAGTGAGTGAGTCTTTTTGGAAATCAGAGAAGAATATTTATTTGATTTGTTTATAAAAAAAAATTAGATATGCTAGTCTAGCTATAAACATTCTTAATTTGAGTTAAAGTAAAATCTAATTGGGGGATTCTATGTTTAACGAAATTGCGAAATGGTTTGTTTGACTTTCTGTCTTACTGTGAATAAAAATTTTTAATTGATAGATGAATTTTTAATTTAATTTGTTATAGTTCTATTTTGAGTGAATCTATCTATTATGTGGATTTGCATTTTTTTGAAAAGTGAAATAGATTGATTAAGTAAAAAAAAGGGAATTTATTAAAAATTGAATATATGATAATTGGGGGCATAGCAAAAAGGGAAAGTCAATAAAGTGTGTTGCTACTGAAATAAATAAATGGGAAATATAGCATTAAGATTTATTTTTTATCAATCTGATTTTCAAGAAAACTTTTTTATGTAAGAGTAAAAGTAAAGCAAGCAAGATTGCAATTAGGTGTATTAAATTTATTTATTATAAAAATGTCAATATAAAACTCTATATTAGTTTGTTTGACAGAGAGAGGATAAGGAAAATTGAAATAATTATTATAAATAGTAAGTTCCTTTTTGCTAAAATGTAAAAAGACTTAAAGGTAGCAGAATTATGTAAACTATTTAGAATGTTTCGATTGTTTACTGTATTAAAAAGTTCACAGTAATTTCAAAAAAAATGGACAGTAAATTAGTCGATTTATCGATCTTATGAATTTAATCTTTTAAATATTGACTATAAGTTAAATCATTTAGATTTTGTCTATTTGTTTTGAATTTTTTTTTTTTTCCAACATAATGGAGATTCTAATTTTGAAAGATTTTTATTCAAATTACTCTTTTCAAATTCAAGAAAATTTTTATGAACTGCAGAGTAAAATTTTAATGTATTAGTGAAATTCTTTCAAGAATAATAACTAATATTTTGGATTGAAAATTAATAATATAGATTAGATAATTAAATATCTTATCCAATTTGATATTAAAACTTAATTGAAAATTGCCTTTAAAATTTTTCAAAGTAGGGGTTAAATTGCAAGCATAAATGATGATCTTTATATTAATTAAATTATTAATTCCACATTTGATAAAAAATTAAGCAATTAGTTCGCTTTTATTCAATCGAAGCTAGCAATAATTAGATTTTATTTTTGCGATTTCTAACATTGATTAGCTTGATTAATTCATAAATTGATAATAATAATCATTATTATGATTTAGTTGTTTACTTATTTTGAAATGTAATTATTTTCAATTTACCATTTCGAAAATAATAAGAAAATGCTTAACAAATTAGATGTAAGCTTATTCAAAATAAAAAATGAAGATTTTTAACCAAGTTATGTTAATGTATATATGTCTATTTGAAAGAATTTGGAAAATTATTTAATTTATAAACAAGAATAATATTTACGATATTTAAGTTCCTTGCTTTCAGAATCCCAATTAACGAAGTTGATTATATCTCTCTTTTTGGCTTTACCCTTAACTGTAGGGAATATTTCAGAAATTTTAGCAATATTTTTTTCCTCTTAATTTTTTTACTTTATCTTAATCATATCGGATGTGGAAATAGAAGTATTTTCGAAAGTATTTTATATAACATTTGAGTCATTAATAGCACCGTCGAGCATAGTGAGGATGTGGCGGAAGTTAGTTTATACATTTCTGTTTTATTCTTGAATACGCTAAAGTTCGTAGAATTTGAGTTCCTTTATAATTGAGGTACTATTCTTTATGCCTTTAATGCGATTATTAATTTCCTCTTCGCCATTCTTTCCAGTGTAACTAGTTTGCTTTACAAACTCGTTGAGCTAGTTTTCAACTTATCTAATCTTATTGTTTCCCTACTCTTTAATGATTTTGAAAGCATTCTACATCGTGTTTTATGCATCTGTATAGAATTATATCTTTTCTTTCAATTTAGATAAATGCTCACTATTTTGAACAAATAGACTTTCTAAATTGTCTTGTAGTAATTTGTTTTCAGTGTTTACTTAGGTAATTTTATTTTAAAGCGCAATTAAAAATTTTTTTAACTCTAATATATCAGTGTGATGAGCTAAGTGATTTTCTTTGATGCATTCTTAGCAGACAAGACGCCATTGTAAAGGACATTGATCATTAGCGCAAACTTAATCTAATTGCATGAGATGTTTACGGCATTGAGGTAAAGG
This sequence comes from Tetrahymena malaccensis 436, assembly GCA_000231845.2. NCBI lineage: Eukaryota > Ciliophora > Oligohymenophorea > Hymenostomatida > Tetrahymenidae > Tetrahymena > Tetrahymena malaccensis. Next base: position 70,305 of record AFXY02001873.1, on the reverse strand, counting down.
TAAGGTCTATATAATTTTTTCAGAAATAGCTGAACTCGAGTCTGTATTAGAAATCATTTGTTTGTGGAGATCAAATGGATTAATGATTCAAAGATAAAATATGAATGTTTTTAAAAGATGATGTGGTGTATATTTGTTTGTTGGTCAAAGTGAGAACTTTAAGATGAAATTTTGAGTGAGAGCTCTATTTGTCTGAGTAAGTAAAATTATTTATATTAGGAGCTGTGGTAAACTATCAGAGAATTCCAGATAGGGTATAGGAATCTTTATATTAAGAATAATATTATGATTTTGATATTCGGAAAATGCTTTAATCAGAATGAAATTTAGGTTATTCTTTATAATTCAAGTATATACTACTTTGATTATCTTACTTTTTTTTTTTTATCAATTATTTTGTTTTTTCTTTTTTTTTTTAATTTAGGTTTATGATTATTTCTTTCCACTTTTTTAAAACTAATCACTTGATATTTTTTTCAAAAAGGGAAATATTAATTTTATGATTGATCACATTATTGATTTTCCTTAACCTTTAAATTATGCTAATAGGTTGCAACCAAAGTTAAAAAATTGAAGATCATTTTTGCTTGATAGGCAAATCGCAGAATAAATTAATACAGCAAAAAAATAGACTTTCTTAAAATCTGTATACACCCGAATTTCATTCACTTTTTAGGTTGCTTTCTCTCTTTCTTTCTTTATTTAATTATTTAACTATTAATTTCTTTTTCTATGTTTCTTTTCCTCTCTGATTTAATTACAAACAATAAATTGTTAATATCAAATATCCATTCACTACATTTTTATTTATTTTTGAAAATCCAAATTTTTAAAAGTAAGTAAGTACAGATTTGATTGAATTGACTAATAAGCAATATGAATAAAATTAATTAATTCAAAATTAATTTCATATTTTTAAAATGACTTTTCCTTAAATACTTTTTGAGATTTAATATTAAATAAGAACACAAAAGAAACCAGTCAGTCAGTCACCTAATTTTCTATTAAATTGATAAAAAAAGGCATTAATTAATAAATAGATTCAAAATTCTAATTTTATTAACTGATTAAATTTCTTGTAATCTAATAGGTATTAATTATATGTTTAGAAAAATTTTTTAATTCCACATTATCTTATTCGAATATGTAAAACTAAATAGTCCATGCATATTTTGCTGAATTAATAAATCAGTATCAGCCAGTTAAACAAATTATTATAAACGCTTGCTAATCACTTTGCATTAATTGTAGCAAAATTAATTATTTCCATATTAAAATTAATACTAATTTACCTTAAATTTTTTTTAAATCTAGGTTTACTAGCGTTAACGAAATCGACCATAATTATTCTACAAACGAGGTCTTTAGTCTTTAATAAGGCAGCTTCTGAAATTACAAATTGTTAATTAAAATTCAGATACTCCTTAGTTTTTATCACTTGTAATGAATTTTGGAATGATATATGTAATTTATTTAAAATTTTTATTATTTCAGTTATTTTATTGCTTTAGGATTTTCTGAACTTTTTAGTCTCTGTTTCAACTTTTATTTGGTATAGACAAATTAATCGAAAAAAACAGGAAAACTTTAAAATAATAAAGTAAAAAAATATCTAAATTCTAATAATTAGCTTGATTATGTGTACAAAAAGTCAAAAAAATTAATTTTGTTTTTACTTCTTTTAATCATCATATTCCCCAGACCTAATCTTTAATAAATATGAATACGATATTCATTTTGATTTACTAAATAAATATTAACTTACACTAGAGCGCTTTGGATAAAATTCATATATTTTGTAATAAGTATCTCTAAAATCTAGAAATATTTACCATGTAAGTAAATTAAAGGATTTCTAATTATTTTGGCTAACTATTTATCAATTTCAGATCAGACCTATCATATTTGTTGAAGCTCTGTCGAGTCGAATATGGAATTGATATATTTTATTATTTGCTATTAATAAAATATAAGTTAATTCTTCTAATTCCTATTTCCAGTGATCTGCCTAAATAAATAAGAGGGGAAAAAGTATGACTTACAATAATAGATTAGAATTCCCCCTAATCAGTTTGTTTTCACTTATTTCCTGCTTTACACTAAATTAAAAAACAAAGATCATTTTCCCCAAAAAAATAAAAAGAAACACGTATAATTTTTATCAATTAAATTTATTCTTTGTAAATTAAAAATTTGAGATTATACTAGCTATTTTTAAATAATTATTTTCGTTTAGTTTCTAACACAATTTGAATTTTTAAGCCAATTTATGTTATTATACCTAAAGAGAACAAACCTAACTCCTATTATCAAATTATATTTAAAAAATTGTTTAATTCTAATTACACTCCTAAATTTCTAAAAATATTTTTGAAAATATTAACTAAAAATATGTGTTATTCTTGTACTTCTAAATACAAAATCATTATAATAAAATAGATAAAGTTTTAATTCAGTACAAATACGAAGAAATGTTAATAATTTCAATTAAAAAGTTATAATAATTATATGAAATATATATTTTTGATTCATTAAACAAAGTAAAATGATTTAATTGATTAGTAAAATATTTATTTTTAAGTTTCTTTTTGAAGTAATATGAGCTCAAATATGTGAAACGATTAATTCACTTCATTAAAATTTTATTAGTCATTTATTCTTAGAAAATAGAATTACATTTAAAGTATGATGTGAATTGGGATATATTTTTCTTAATCTTTCGAAAAACAAGTCTCCTTCAAAACTAGTCAGGAAAATTACATTTCCAAAATCTATACTTATGTTTTACTATATTTAAAAACTAAATTATGTTGTAGAAATTTGAGGGCCACCAGTGAATTGATTTTTAAGCCCACTAACTTTATTTTAGCAGATTTAAAAAAGAATTTAAAAAGAAAAATTAGTCAATTATTTATATGAACAGTATTCACTAGATAGTAATTCAGATTAGTGAGCTACACAGAAAATATAAAAAATAACAATAATTATTTTTTAAAAATAGATGTCCACAAAAATAATTTATTTGTTATTCAATCACTGCCATTTTTTTTTTTTAGTCATGATAGAATCAACAGACTCCTTTTTAAGAAATTAGAAAAAAAACTAAAAAGAAAAATTAACTAATATTAACAAAATTAAAAAAAAAACACACAATAAACAATTACTTTCAATAGAATTATAAATAATTTTTAAAAAGCTATTAAGAAAAAAAAATTTTCAATCTGATTAATCACTGAAGAAAAACTGAATTGGTAGGGAATTTATTTAAATGTACTTTAATTAAAACATAAAAATTCTTCTCTCCATTTAAAAAAATGTTTTGTAACAAATTATTTGTTTAAAATGAATCCATATTAAAATAAAGTATATTTGGCATTAAAATTTAAAAGAAGAAATCAAGTAAATTACTAAAAATAATTTTTAAAACGTTTTCTTTCAATATTTAAGTAGTTAATTGCATATGTTCGAAAAAACAAAAGAAAGATTGATAATTTTTAATTTATCTAAAAGTAAAAGTGATTAATTTTTTTTATTTCTCAGATAAAAACAAATAATATTTCAAATTCACTAACTGAATTCTTTTAAACGTGGTAAAAGTTGGTAAAAGTGTAATTAAATAATAAACTAAGCCCAAATTTCAAAAATTTTGTTCCTTTTGCATCCAAAATTTATAAGAAAAAGCTAAATACTTCTATGAAAAAATTATTTAAATGAGTTTAAATATTCTTTATTTTATATTAAAATGATTTAGGTGGAAATTTTTTTAAAATTACCAACCATTTCAAAGATTTTGTTAAAATTAAAATGTTATATTTATATGATAGATGAGTGTTTTTTGAACAAAAAGGCATAATTAGAGTTCAGAATTTCTAAAATAGCTAATTCATTTATACTGATTTTAAGTATTTTTACAGTTTATTATCTATTTGTCAATTCCATTTAAAAATAATTACTTAGAATAAATAAGTTTTTAGCTTTCAAGCTAACTTTCAAAAAGAAAATTAATCGATTTGAATCAAAAAGGTTTTTCTTCTAGTAGCATTTATTTAGCAGGTTGCATATATATAATATTGTATTCTATTTTAAAAAAGAAACAGTTTTTATAATTTTAAACTCATAGAATGCCATAAAGTTTAATCATATATATATAAGAGTGTTAAAGCTATCAAAAAAGCTAAAAATTTCTTTAAAAGCATAAGGTTTTGACAAAAAGTTGCATTACAAAAACTTATTTTCGATTAAAATATTATAAATATTCAAATCAAAATGAGGTCCAGAGACAACATAACAAAATATTTGTGATTAATTTCATTAAAAGGGAGCTTTTTTAATAAATTATGTAGAATAACCTGCTTCGTTTTTTAGCTCAACTCACTTTGTTTACATGTATCTTTTTTTTATTCATCTAAAATTAGTCTTCCTTTTTGATTATTCTGTTATAACTTTACTTGATTAGATCAAACCGATTTTAATATATTAAGAAAAAAACAAAATTTTTCTTAGGGTTTTTTACAATTATTAAAATATTTAACAGTTTTTTGTGAAAATATTTGGAAAACACTTATATTAAAGAGCTTTAATTTTTGAAATAATATGTTAGTTTAATAAAAGATTTTAATTTTTTAAACAAACTTCAATTATTGCTTGTTGTGGAGTATGAAAAAATAATGCGTTGATAAGAAATTAATTTACTTTTATTATTTTCATATTCCTATTAATTACACTATCACTATAAAAAGACAGATAAATTATTGTTTTTCAAGAAGCTCATTTATTTTTTAAAAAAACACAGCAGATATAAAAATCAAACATGGACATTAAATTAGATATTCATTTTTGTAATTACTTAGTATTTATTGAAGCACAAGAAATAACCTTAGATAATTTTATTATAATACGAAATTCTCAAAATAATATTTTCAAGAATTTTCCTAATAAGGTTAATAACTTGCTAGTGACTTATATTTTTTTTTAATAAAAAACTCTTAATTAATTTTTGAATATGCAAAACCACATACGTAATTTGATAAAAAATATATTCCATCCAGCCAACCACTAATTAAAAAAAACAAATTAGCAAACAAACAATTTCAAAACTTAGGTTATTATGTTATTATTTCTGTATTATCTAATTATCTTATAAAATGTTTTATAAGTATTCCTAATTCATTTCCTTTCTCATGATGAATGCTATGGCTAGCATCATCGAACCTAAAAATATAATTTGAGCCAAAGTCTTATTTACATAATTAAGTATGTTAAGATACTTCATTTACTATTCTTCTTTTAATTGTATTTTCGCCTAAAACAAATTCATATATCTCTTCTTCTATTGTTTCAGCTAACACCACATTGTCATTTGGAGAATAGGCAAATAATCTTGGTATTTTTTTGTCTAATTTTCTAAATCTGGAAAAAATCTCGCTATACTTACCAGGTACACTTAATTTTAGCTTCAGTAATGGAATTATTTCAGAGAAAGTAAAGAGAGAAGCAGGTCCAATTTGATCTAATTCATCTTTCGAAAGGGCCAAAATTTAGTTTCTATTAACAGATATAACCTAATTTAAATGATCTCTGAACTCTTCATTTTGAAGTTGCTCAAATGTTAGATTATTTGAATCAATAAAGTATCTTGTTTTTTCTAATATATAATACTGTTTAATTCCTTACCATAATGTAAGAGGAACAGACGCTAGCTAAACTAAACCTTCAACTCTAGCAGGCTTAAAATATGCAAAATTTTTCACAATCAGTCCACCATAGGAGTGCACAACAAAGATGGCTTTTTGAATGTTTAAATGAGTCATAAAATCGTCAATTAATTAAACTAATTGATCAAATTTTCCTTAATAAGATCCTCTTCTTTCATCTTTTTTATCAAAACCAGGAATGTAGAGATTAATCATACGACAAAACTCATTGCCTATTGATTTTTCTATTTTACCAAAGTACCTTATGCCTGAGGGGATACCTGAAATAAATATAATTGTTTTACTTATAACTTCAAAGCTTAATTTATTATCTAAATTATCTCTATAATCTATAAATCTTCCATCTTTGAATTATATTCTTTAAACTTAAGATTATTTATTTTAAGCGTTTTCTGAAAGCAGTTTAGATTATAAAATTTATAATTCCTATTCTATATAATTCTAAAATACTTGCTTATTTCTATCACAAACATATTTAACAACTTTTTTTTATTGCTATATTGTTTATTAGTCTCTTGGATCGCTTTCGAAAGAGCGTGTTATGATTTTTTGTAGCATTCTTAATACAAAAAATATATTTCAATTTAAGCTTTACCTAATTAAACCAAAAAATCAAATCTATTTTTTTATTAATTTCTGATAAAAAATGGATATTTTTTAATTAATACAAGTTAAAATTATAAATATCTTCAAAGTAATATGTATTTATTTTTTATAATATTTATAATTTAAAAGCAAACACTTTAATTAGTATTTTATTTATTTTCTAAAACAATAATTTTAATTTTTTTAAAAAGAAAAAGCATTGTTCCAAGAGTTTCTTTTATGGAAATTCATTTTATTTTGTTTTATTTAAATAGACAAGTTTTAAAAATAGCTCAACTATAATAATATAAGTTCAACATAATAATTTTAAAAATTCACTTTTCATTTTAAAAAAATAACTGCTTGGCAATAATGATTGAATAGTAATAATAATAAAACAGAGTACAAAAATAATAAAAATGATAAATTATTAATTTTTTCCATTTAAAAAAATAAAAAGAAAAGCTTTTAAAATATTTTACTCAAATTACTTAATTCCAAGATATTGATGTATATATTTTATAATGTGTTTAATGGATATAATTTAAAATTTATATTTCTTAACCTATCTTTAAAACTGAGTTCTTAATGTTTTAATAAATGAAATTAAATTTAAAAAAATTAATTTAAAAAGAAATTTTAATAATAAAATCTTTTATTTTTTTAAATAGATATTTATTTACTTACTTTAAAAATAAATGAGAAATAATCATTAAATTGAAAGGAATAAAATTATTGAGAGTTTAAAAATTTTAATGCACTATAATAATTATAAATTTGTAAATTTTAGATTAAAATGATTCTAGATTTTGCAAAATTTATTTTTAAAAATATGTTATCATACATAAAAGATAAAAAATATTTGTCTTACTTAAAAGAAGATTAATTAATAGATATATTTTACATAATAAAATAGAAGAAATGTATTTTTAACGGCTTAAAAATTAAAAAGTGAAATATTTGAAGAGTAATAAATTAGTATTATTTGAGATTAAAAAATAAAAAAACTATTTAAAAATAAAATAGAGATTTATCTTAAAAATATACTAGCACTAAACTAAATGTGTTTTAATATAGCTAAATTTACTTTATTTTTCATGAAATACTTAAGAATAAAATACTGAGTTAGTTTTATTTTTCTTTTTTTCTAATTAAATATTTCTTTTCATTTAAATTCTGATTGTCTAATTTAATTAAGTGTAAAGAGGGCTTATAATAATAAATTTGTGAAGAATATTTGATTATTTTTTATTACAAAAGAATTTGAAATTTTTTAGTGTTTTATTGAATGTACAAATTTGCGATAAAAGTAATTGATTATTGACCATAAGATAGAAATACATTTAATTCAATTTTTAGACTTTGTGATATTAAATTATACACAAATTAACATTTTTTCTAATTTAGTAAATTGAATACAATTGTATATATCTTATAAATAAACAGTTAAATTCAAAAGGTTTTATTTCTATTTTATTATAAATGTGATACAATTAATTTAATAAATTACTTTAATGGGAAGTATTTAAGTAGAATGAATAAAAATCAAATAATGATTGGTATAAGAAAAACTTTTAATTTCTAAAAGAGAAGCAAATATCTTAATCATAATATTTGTAAAAGTAAAGTCACCAATCAAATTAATATGCAATTTAAAAAGGTTGATTGAGTAAATCAATTATTGGTTAAAATAAGAAAAAGTTAGAAAAAAGTAATTAAAGACTAATATAATCTAATTTGATTTTAACAGCAAAGATAAATAGATAGACATAAAGAACAATGGTTAATTTATGGTTTTTTATATTTTGTAGATATAATAAAGCTTTCATTTTAAAAATTCTTCAGGCTATGTTAAGAAATAAGCAGTTTAATTATAGATATTTTATAACTCTGAGATTGAATATATTAGAAATAATAGAGATATAAAAGAAAACCTACTTTTTTACTCACTATAAAAATAATCAAATCTTCTATCTTGTATCTGATGGTATATCAAATTAAAAAAAAATAGAGAGAGATAATTCAGAAGTTAACATTTAGTTATGCTTGTTTGTATGTATTTATTTATTTACAATATATTTATTTTGTATGACTTCTTATTATTGTTTAATTTTTCTTTGATTGATTAATTATTAATTAATTTAATTTTTTTCATCTTTACTCTTAATTCAAGTTGTTATAATTCAATTAACAAGAAATATATTGAATAACTTTACAAAACACCAATCAAAGAAATTAAATTACAAAACAAAGAGAAAATTATTAAAAGAATTAAATAAATATAAGCGGTGAAAGAAGAAGAGTCATAAGAACCATCTAACAGAGAACTCCTCTTTTTAAATAAAATATTTTAAAGCTAGAATCACCAAAGGATAAAGTAGTTACAAAACTAAGAAGTCTCCTGAAAAGATAGGTTAGTTTATAGATAGCCATAAAGAAAAATTATTAGATGTCGGCGCATTAACTCAACACGATCTCTTAAGATAAAGTGATTAATAATAAATTCATTTAAAAAAAAGTTGATTTACAGTTTGAATAAATTAATGTTAAAATTTATAGTAAAAAGGGGATTACTCAAGTCATAAACATAATGGATAGCAAGTTGTAAGTAGCAATTAGCTGTAATTAAAAGAGGTGCCAAATTAAATGTTGCTTAACGAGAACATTAATAGCAATTTTCAATCAAATAAGAATAGTTAACAGCAATTAATTGGATAATCTACTGGTTCATAAATTTAAAGATTCAACAATACTACACCTAACGGGGGTAGTAGCAATTCTTTGAGCAATTAAAATAAATAGGATATTTAAAATTAAGATATTTACAGCAATTCTCAAAACTCAAATTAGTAGCCAAATACAATTAACGGTAACAACTATAAAGTTATAAAAACTTATTAAAAAGTAGGTGTTGCAGGTAGTTCTGCAACTAATTTTTCAAGCCAAAATACAACTTAATCTTCAAGAAAGAGAGGATCATAAAATTAACATTAGAGTTAGTCTTAGAGCTAGCAGCAAATGTTAGCAGCATAATAGGAGATAGCTTTAATACGCGAATAGTGTATTTTTTGTCAAAAATTTACTGCTTATCGCAGCTTTGGGCCTCTTCTAAATAAAGCTCTTTATTCCAAATATTCTTCTTCACAGAATTATTTCTACTCTAAAGATATAAATGATATTTTGGGAAATGTTTCAACAAAAGTGGTTGTTAGATTTAGAGATTTGGAAACTTACGATGAAGAAGAGGAATTTTTAAAGAGATTTTACCATAAAAATTAGCAACCTGTTAAGATGCGTGATTTGACTGAATATTATAAATACCACAAAGACATTCCAAGATTATTTATGGTTAGCATAGGTAACGTAATGAACCGTTATCATGATAAGCGTCGTAGAATAGAATATCAGCGCATTAAAAAATAATTAAACTTTGAAACATCTAACAACAATAACTCTGAGGATAGCTAGCTGAACACAGAGGAAGAGGATTCAAATGGTAACAAGGCTTCTAAAAAGAAAGAAATTCCTAAGGAATGCTCAAACATGCTTCAAGAATTAGATGTAACCCTTAGCTTTCATCAAAGGATGGAAAATAAAACAAAGAATGTAAATATTGATGGTACTAGTAATAATTAACATATCTCTGCTCATTATAATGGAATGAATGCATTTTATATGAATCAGCAGCCTAACAAGGTTTATCTGCAATAACAAAATCGCCGTTAATCAAATTAATTTGATTTAAGTTCTATGATGTAAAAAGCTAGTAATAATAATTTCTTTCCTGCTCAAGTAGCATCCAGTAATGGTAATAGTAAAATTGTTTTGCAGAATTAAATTTAATATAACTATTACAAAGCTGGAGAATTCGGTAATGAAAACGAAAGCAGTTACCAACTTTCAAGAATTTTACAAAGTTTCCAGCATAATGCAGATGATAAGTATTTCTACTCAATAGAGACATCAATGTCAAATATGAACAATATTCTAAATACTCAAACAGATGATCTGAGTTTTATTTCAAGTTAAAATATCTAATTCTAACAACCATCTTAATCATCACGTATTTAATATCCTTAAAATAGCATAAATAGTAAAATGGTACCAACTTTAAACTTCTCCAAAAATAATAAAAATACTTAAAATAGCATGTAACCTTTTTTAAAAGAAGACATTTAATATTAGTAAAACAAATAAAAGGCAGAAAATGCAATGTTGAGTCAAAAATATCAAAATATATTAAGCCAAAATCAATTAAAGTAATAGCAATAATCATCATCTTCAGGATCTTCTAACAATTATACAAGTAATTCTCAGCAAATGCTTAATCCTTTCTAAGAGATTCATTCTAACCTACCAAATTAGAAGCTTTCAAACATAATATAAGAGTAATAAATTAAGATGTAAAAAGCCCTCCTTAATAATGGAATGCAATTAAGTTCGAACAATATAGACAGTACGCAAAAACAATCAGCTAATTAGCTTCTCTCTTAATAAAAAATATAATAAAATATTTCTTCTTCATAATCTTCTTCTAATTCTTTAGCAAAGTAAAATAATATGAATTCAAATTTATTTATTAAGCAGCCTTCTTCTAGCTCTAATAATAATATTGGAGGCAAAGAAGGAGGGATATCTATTGATAAATTAACTTCACAATCACAGTCTACTACCAACTAATAGAAATAGGCTATAAATGCAAAATAAATCATGAAAGTTTTAACTCAAAATCAAAATATTTCAAGTAATAAAAACGCTGGAGTCTCTAGTAGTAATTAACCAGGCACTGCTACGAATTCTCCTCAGTCTTCTTTGATAGAAAAAGATTCCAAATAGGCAAATTCATAGTTAGCTTAGTAAGCTCAGATATTAGAATAGTTGAAAGTGAATAATTAAGCAAGCAGTAATCAAAATACGAATAACTAGGCATTAACAAGGAATAAAAGTAACCAAAGTATAAGCTAAAAGATTTTATAAAAAAGAGCAAGTGACAATATATATTCTTCAGCCAGTGTTAATCCTTTGCTCTAATGCTCAACTAGAATTCCATCAACATAAAAGAATTCATAAATAATAAATGCAATCAATCAAATGCCATTTTAAGCTAGTAACAATAATAATTAAAATAGCAATAATAGTACTAATAACAGCAACAATAACATGAAGAAATTTGAAGTAGATTCAAATAAATAACAGCAAATTGAAAAAAGATATCAAACTGCTGAAAGAGAAAGGATATTCAGTGAAAGAAAAGAATTAAATGATAAGTTTTCAATTACCAACACAATCAATCAGCTAAAATAATCTGAAAAACAATCTCCTACAATAAAGATATAATAATAAAATTTATTATCCTCTTAATAGCAATCATCATAAAATTAAATTTTATAAATAATGTCACAAAGATAATCTAAGGAATAAATTTATACATAAAAGTAGTAGCAATTTGAACAGTATTAGCTGAAGTAAAATGCAAATAGTAACAATACCCCAGCCAGTGCTTCTAATACAAGTAGACCTCGCTCTAGTCTTCATTAGAATACAGCTTCTTAATCTATAGCTGCTTCTAATGCTAAAAACTCTTAAAGCAAAGCTTAATAAGTATAAATCAATCCTCTTTTCTAAACTCTTCGCTAATAAAATATTTAACAAACAATTTCAAACATAAGTTCTAATGCTAATGCTCAAATAAATAATCTAAAATGTGAAAGTATGCCCTCTTCAAGCGCTTTAAATAATCAAACAATTCAAAATTAACAACACTCCTAACTTAGCAGTACTCTATAATTTTTGACATCTTAAAATTCCTAAAATAATCTTTAATTTTCTCAACTCTAAGTAATATCTGATGGATCTTCTTCTCCTTAACAATTATTTTACCAAAATTAGCAACCTTAATTAGTTTTAAATGACCTTCAATCGCATTATCATTATTCTTCTCCTAACACTAATAGTAATCCTGATAAAATTTACAATAACAATGGTGATCTAAGAATCAAAAAACGCAAAGAAGGCTAGACTAGTTTAAACGTTAAGGGAAGTTCGATAACTGGAGTAAGTGGGTTGGTTGGAAGTAACAGCAATATGAATTTTAGCTAACTTAGTTAAATAAATTAACCAAATATAAGTTAAATTTCACAATAGGTTCAACAACAGTAGTAATAACCTTAATAGTCTTCTCGCAATCATCTCAAATCCCAAAATTCATCATAAAAGAAAATTAAACACTCCTAACATCAAGCACCCCAATTAGATATATAGCAATAAATATAAGTCTAAATGAATAGCAATAATAATTTAGTAGGACCTAATTCTTCTTCTCAGCAAGCTTCTTAAATCAGTCAAACAAATTTCTTTAATTCGAAACGTAACTCTTAATTTTAGCAATTAAATCCAGACTTGATTAAAACATAAGTTTATAAAACTTAATCTGCTTTTGGAAATAACCAAAATTAAAAAAATCGCTCTTCAAGCAATCCAAAATAGATGAAATTTCCTCTCAATGCAAACAATTACAATAGCAATTATTAAAACTCTGGTAATTCCTAAATTCCTAAAAATTAAAATTTCATCTTATAATATGATGCAAACACACCTAATTCTGTTGCCTTACAATCTTCTATTCAATAACATAACAACTAATAGTAGCAACAGTTAGCTAATTTTTAATAACAGTAGCAAATAATTCAATAGCAATAATAATAACAATAACAACAGCAATAGTCGTAACAAGTTTAATAAGGAAAACATTAAAAAAGCAATTCTATAGCCATTTAACCAAGCAACAATAATATTTATAAATAAGGTTCTGTTAGCATTCACACAAATTTTAACTCTAATCATTCGTAAACAAATAGCTAACCAAATTTGCTTTCTTCTTCCATTTTAAATTAATTACCTTAGAATATGAATGGACTTAATGGAGTAAACCCATAACCAACAAGTGTAAAAATTGCGAATGGTAATTCAATAAGTAATTAAGCAAACACAGGAAATGGAAGTAATCCAACAAATAACTTTACTTAAATTAACTTGCAATTAATTAAAAATTATAACACAGGCAGTACAAATATCATAAATTAGAATATTTAAAACTCAAATGATATCACTAATACCTTAACAATTGGTACTCCTGTATATCAATAAAGTAATTAAGGAATGTAAAAACATTCAAGAACAAGAAGCTAAGAGCTAATAACAAACTAAATGAATATTATAGGATCAAGTACTGCACGTCATAATAATGATAATATGAACACTAACACTTAATAAGTCATGAATAATTTACCTGGAGGTGTTTCATAGATTAATTAAGCATATGAGCATAAGTATCACTATAACTAGCCATAATCAGTTCGAAATAAAGCCGAAAGAACAACTTCTACACATTTTAGTGATTCTATAAAGAGGTTGATAGAACAGAATACAATTTCTAGTTCTTCAACAACTACTAACAGGACGGGATCAATGATATCTGCATAGCAGTTTATTTCTTCAAAGTAAAAAAGTTAAATTTAAAGTAACCAAAATCTCACAAACAACTCATCTAAATACTATAATTAAAACATGACAAACAGTCCAGTTTCCATTCGTAAAAATATTATGAACAGTAATAACAATAATAATGGAAATGGAAATAATAATTAACAAAATAACTTAAAAAAAATGAACAGGGTAGATACATTTGCAGCTAGAGTGAGCAATATGATAAACATTTTTGATCCTAACTAATAAAATAGCTAGCATGTTTTAACAAATCTTCACAACAATAGCGGTGGAGTAAATAATATAAACAGTGCTATGAGTAATTTTAATACTAATTAAGTATCATCATAGTCTTAGCTGTAATTAAATAATAACAACAACAATAACCTAAATCATAATATTACCAGTAATTAAAACCATAACTCAGTTGCTAATAACTCTAATTATGCGACTTTATCTAATTAAGCTAATATTTCAAATTATCCCCCAAGTGCAAGAATCAACTTAAACGCAAAGAATTCATCAATTAATAGCCATACTGGCTCACTAAGTAGAAATAATTCTCCTTCGAAATAAAAATAGATGGTAGAAGTAAATATGCAATAAAATTAAATAACAGGAAATATATCTCCATAAATGATAAATTCTGGTTCAATAGGAGCACTTTAATTAAATTATCAAGTACCTCAGAATTTCATTCCATCTTCTACATAATCTAATAACGCTTAAAATTTATCTTAGCAAATAAATAATTCTTCAAGAAATACCTCTACTCAAAGAGGAACTACCAAGGCAAGTTAATTAATCAGATACAGATAAAATAATTAATGAAAAAATAAACATTCGGAAAGAATATTAATTCAAGAAAATCCCATCAACATTTTTATTTGAATAATCAATTATATCTATCAATCAACCATGATAAAAAGGATAAATAAATAAATAAAACACTAACTTGATAAAAATAAATTGAATTTTACACTTTCTTTAAACTAATTTCCCAATTATTATTTTATAAATGTTAATATTTATTAAAAATATCTATAAATACTATGTAAGCTTAAATTTTATGCCTAAAACAAAATTAAGATCTTCTTTTCATTAAACAATCCATATTCTTTAATACAAACAGTAGTTACTTTATTTATTTAACTAACTAATTATTAAAATTGAATTTTGATAATTATTTATTAAGATGTTTTTGAATATTCTTATTTAATTGTTAAGAGAAACTAATAGAGTTAATTTAGCTTATTAATATTTGTAAAAATGTTAACTAAGATTATTATTAAAATTGATTAAGATATATCTAAAATTCCTTTTTTATATTCATGAGAAACCATTTTTATCTACTATTCTTTCTTTTAACTAATTTTATTAAGTTTAAAATGATATATTAAATATCTTTTAATAGTACATAAGATTAGACTTAAAACAAATTAAAACTAATTTTAAAAATAATATGTGGATTTTATACATATAGATATTAGTTACTTTTTCTAAATAAGAATATTGCATTTTCAAAATAAGTGATTAGGATGTTTATGAAGATTCTTATTAAATTCATGAGGAAATAAATACATTTGACTAATTTTTATATAATATTAATTTTATTCACTCTATTAACTAAGATTATTAATAAATTTATTTTTATATAAGTTAAGGTATTATGAAAATTCCTAAAAAAATCTTTATGGGGAAACATTTGAGTTATTTTTGCTTAATATTTGTATTGTTCGTTCATTCTATTTTTAATGCCAAAAAAGGATCAAAAAAATAAAAATACATAAATAGTGCTTGTTTTGAAATTTTCGACTTAATTTGTAGGAAAGGACTTTTTATTTTAGTTTGTTCTATAAAATTTAAATATATTTAAATAAATTAGAATGATTATTAGTGATTAGAAAGAAGAGGGAGTCTTTCTTTGATTTTTATAAAAAAAATTACTACCATCTAGATATTAGATATTTATTTTTCATAAAAATAATTAAAAAAGAAATTATAATAAGCTTATTGTCTAAAAATAAAATAAAAGGGAGAAATGACTAGCAAATAGCCTATAGAAAACGATTACCTATCTTTAAAAGTATACAAATGCACGAAAAATTTAGAGGAAGAGCACATGAAAGAAATTTTTAGTTAATTTGGAACTGTTCTTGCAGTTAAAAGAGTCATTAAGCCTGAAACTGGAATGAAAGATTAAATTATGTATGTGTAATTCGACAGATGGTAAGGAATGGAAGAAGCGTATTGCCACTTAAATCACTCATATATAGATGGATAGAAAATATCTATTGAATTTGTATCTGATGATTATGATAAGATTAACCAATAAGATAGAGAGTAACATAAGAATTACTAATAATAAAAGTAACAGAACTATAACTAATAATATGATAATCAAAATGATCGCTACAAATAGGATAAGTAATTAATTAACAATTTAAAATTGCAAAGCAACTAAATTTGTTTCTAATCGCTTTTTAAAATTATTTAAGCTATAATGATAGAGGCTACAATAACTATGATTATGATGAAAAGTATATTTACACTTTAAATTATTTTTATTTTTATAAATTTTACAAGTTGCCTATGTGCGTATCCAACCAAAAATCTTAATTAATGAAAATCAAACAATAATTAATTGATATTTTAGAAATAAGATATTAATTGGTTCAAAAGCATGCTTAAATTTAAGCGCATGTTAGAATAAATAAGAATATTTGTTATTATTTAAAGGAGAGATAGTAAAGACTATTCTTCAAAGAGAAACGACAAAGACAACTACTACTACTAATCTCACCCTGATAGAAGGTAAAATAAAAGCTTACAAAACAAGAAAATTTTCTCTTAATTTAGTTAAATTAATGTTGATAAAGTTAAGTAAAGATTTAGGATATTTATTAGAAATGTTAAGTTAATTAGTATAAAAAATTAAAGATAGTAGCAGAATTAGAAAAGATAGATATAATTATAATTATCTATCTATCAATCTTGTTTGTTTTTAAAATATTTTTAATTTGGTGATAATTAATTTATATGATAATTTAAAAGTGCTTAATAAAATAATTATGAAACGATAATGGTAATTATTTTAAATATTTTAAATAATTTGAATATAGATCTGATGATAATAGAAGTTATGATAAAAATGATAAGTATTATGATTAAAAGAATAATAGAGATAATTCTTAAGGTTATAGATAAAACTCCAATTATGATAATAATAGATATGATAACAATAGAAATAGAGCAAACTCTCCATACAACTAAAGATATTAAAGAGATTATAACAATAACAACAACAACAATGGCAACTATAATCAAATGAATAATTACAATGATGATGGAAGAAATAATAATCGTAGCAATAATGAAGATAGGTATAATAAAAATTACTCTTATATTTTCATGATTAACTTACTTACTTACTAAAATAATTCATTCATTATTACTTACTTACTTACTTAAAAACCTTATCATAGATTGTTTCTTAACCTCAATAGGTTCATTAAATTTTAAATATTTTCAAACATACTAGTTTAAGACTATCAATTTTACTGTTATGAATGTAATGTAAAATAAATTATTTATAAAAAAATAGAGATAGAAGATATTCAAATAATTCATACAACAATAACTATGATAATGGAAACTCGAACAATAAATAAAATTAGGATCGTAATTACTCTAAGAATAACAATAGCTATAACAAAGGAAGAAACTATGATAACTATTCCAATCATTATAACAACAACAATAACAAGTAATTATCTCATCTCCAAATAAATTGATAATTTAATTTTTATTTTATTTTATGCCTAACCAACACCAAACTAAGCAAAATAATCTCTTTAAACTACTAACTAAATGTATTTAATTTTCGAAGCATGGTAGAATTAATCATAATAGCCTTAAAATTAAATAAGCCAGCACTATTTTGATGCAAATCAACTTCATTTTAAAACTTAAGATAAGCTTCTTTTAGATTTTTAAAATTTAACTTTTCTCTCAATAAACAAAAATTCTTTTACATACTTTTGGTAATTTATTTAAAATAAAGTCATAAAAAGCTATATTTAGAATAGGATTATTTATCATACTAAGAGCTTAGCTTTATTATAGAGTGCTTAATTTAGTATAAAAAGATATTCTTTTATTTTAAGTTAGAATTAGTAGCTTCTATTGTTATTTATATTTTTTAAGATAGCTATCCATCGTAAAATATAATCTAAATAAGTTGTTGATTGATAGATAGATACTATATAAGGTAAGTTAAATTATATCTGTAAAAATCTATTGATTTTATTCATTACAATACATGCTTATTTAGAAATGAGCTAATTTAAAGTATATAGCTTCTTCATTTATTCATTTTACAAAAGTTCTTGCTTGTTTAGGATTATTTAAAATTTTTCTAGAAATAAATTGTTAGTCATCAACTGTTTTAAATAAGTTAGATATCAAAGTTATTTATTACAAGTTAAAAGATTTTAAATAAAGCTAATTAATTTGTAAGGCTATTTGATTATATTATTTTATTTATTTTTAAACTTGTCAGAATCTATTAATTAATTAATAAAAATAAGTTGGTTACTTCAAAGAGTTGATATGCAAATTTATTCATTAAAATCTAAATAATTAATATAAAACAGAAATGAATCCAGAAGCAGAAGTAGAAGTAGAGATAATCAATATAAAAGCTACAACTAGAAGAAATAAAGTGGATACTAAAAAGATAATAAATCTCGCTCTAATTCTAGTAGCAAATCTCCATACAATAAATGATTAGCAGCGATTAATAATTCCTTTTTCTGTGAATGCAGTAAAAGAAAGTAATATAAATGGATATTAAATTATTCTCTCAATTTTATTTATATATTTTTCTTTATGTATCAAATAAGTCACTTTTTTATATTGATTTTTTTTACTAAAAAATTGGATATGTATGCCAATTTTATTATTTTAATTATTTTTTTTAATTAATAGAATTTTATTGTTATTATTATTATAATCCCTAACTTTCAAAAGATAATCAAAATAAATTTATTTGCTAAATCAATCTTTGTATAATTAATAGGATTTTGTTATACATAAAAAAGATTTTAATATAGTTTCACTTGAGTAAATTATCAAATTTTAATGATATAAAATTATTTTATTTCACTTTAATCAAAATTAAAAGAAATTTAATTTTAATTTTTAATCTTTTATCTTTATTATTAATTTCATGGATAGTTTTCAAAAGATATTTTAAATAAAATTTTTTTCCTGATTAATGGTTTTTATCAAAATAAAAAAAATTTTGAATATGCTTTTATTTATTAAATAAATTATAAAACGTAAAAATCTAAAAATACATTTTATTACCCTTTTATAAAAATGGGGTTTAAGACAAAAGGAATTTTGCTTTAATTATTAAATACTACTACTACTACAATAAAAACAAATAGATTAAACTTTCTTACATTATTTTATTATTTTATTTTTTGTAGCGAATAAGTTTTTATTATTATATAATATTTAAAGATCAATTTTCTGCACTTTGAAAAATTATGCAATAAGATAAAAGAGATAACGCTAATATAAGTAGTGGTTAGTAATTTAAAATTTAAAAAAATGCAGCAATTTTTGTTGTAAAAAAAATCCCCAAAAAAGTAGTAGCATAGTCAAAGAGTCCAGCTAAAAAAGTATTAAGAAAAATTGGAATCGATGCCAAAGTATAGAGATAAAAATCTTAAGAGCTACCTGATTTAAATCAATAGTTAGCTGTTGATGATGAAGATGGTGATATTAGTAAAAGGAAAGATAAACAATAAAAAAAGAAGAAATTTGTATAGGATAATTAATTATAAGAAAATTTTTAGCAACCTAATAAAACTGCTAATTTAGTAAATGATAAAATTCCAGCTATGCCATTGATTAATAATAATGAAAAAAGCCTAAGCCCTCTTTAATTTAAGCAAAAAATTTAAATTAATGTAAATCAAAATAATTAAGTACAAAAAAGTTAGTAATCTAGTAAGCATTCATTATTTGTAGCTAAAGACGTTTAATCTCCATCAGAAAAAAAGAGCTTTATTAGTAATCAGTTAAGTCAAGGGCAAATGAAAGTTATATAGGTTAATTCTGTTCAAAAAGAGAGTGAATCACCTAAATTTTAGTAATCTGAATAAAAGTAGACATTACACCATCATCATCACAATAAAACTGTAAAACATGAAGTAAATTAAATAAATAAAAAATGAATATATTTAATATTTACATTAATTATTTTTAAACGCTTTAAAAAGCATGTACATTCCATCACATCCTAAAATGGGAGTTTATATACAAATATTAACGACAGGTTCTAGTAGAATAACACTAACAATCCTAGCTAAATTATATAAAATTCATCCTCTTTTAGCCATTAAAATACTATTAAAAAATAAAATAATTTGAGTATTTACGGTTAGTAATAAGTTGAATAAAACTAGAATTAGTAAAATACTAATAATTCTTTAAATTAAAATTAAAATTCGTAGTAACAGTAGCAGTAATAGTAGCAGTAATAATAACAGCAGTAATAGCCACCAGTTATTAAACTTAGATATTTTAATATTGATAACTTTTTAAAAAACAATCCAAAATACTTTTTTGACCATGAATCTATGCAAAAAAAAGTGTAAATTAAAAAATAAGAAAATTTTAAGAAACTTAGAAAGCTAATTAAAAAAACTGATAAATGTAACGAATCTAGCGTTTAAAAAACGAAAAAGAATTCAATGTAAATAAACCCAAAAGAACTGTTTCCAGCACCTTTAGATTTATAAAATGACCAAAAACAGAAATAATAAAATTAATTAGATATTTCTTCAATTTAAAAAACGTTAGATAATACTCAAAAGGATAAGAAAACCTAGCTAAGTGAGAATATTACTTAACAAGAGTTTTTTATTTCACTTAACAATCAGTAAACTTAATAAACTTAAATTTTAAAAGAAAGAGGCTCTCGCTATGAATAAAAGCTCTCTAAATTTTAATTGAGGAACTCTTAAAAAAACATTCTAAACGATTCTGAAAAATAAAATGAAAACAACATTGATGGTTAAGATAACACCGATAATCAAGATTATGAGGAAGATGTTGATGCTGAGGACGATGAAGATGATGAGCCAGAATAAGAAAGTTAGAGTGAAGAGCAACTAAGTAATAAGTAACCTAATTAAATTGTAAATAATGATCCTTCTAAATAAGGAACATATAATACTGAATATTAAAGAGATTTGATAAAGACAGCAGATTTTCAAAGAAAATAAATTTCTTTAGAAAAATTACCTTCAATAAACATTTTAAACTAAGACCCAGCTAAAAAAAGCTAAAAAGAATAAAACTACGAAGATAACAAATAAATTTCTTCCCCAATTTAAATTAATAGCTAAGGTAATCAATAGAGTAAGGTTTTTTTTTATGCCCAAAGATTATCATCTCCGAAAAGTTCTAGATTGCAAAGCCCTTGTTAAATACTCAAAAGCCAATAGAGTTTAGAAAAAATTTCACTATTACCAAATTAAAATAAATAAGAGAATTAAAATTTTTATCACAATATAAACATGAATAATAAGCTTCTTAAGAAAAATACATTTATGAAAAATGATATTGTGTCATTATTATCATAGAGAAAATCACTGAAAAAAAAGAATCAGACTCAAAATGACAAAATTCAATGCATTAAGTTAAAAAATTACTACCTTTCTCACAGAAATGGTTTAGGGTAACCTAAATAATATTTGGCAATATTTCATTTTGATGGAGTGCTAGGAAGATACGACAGACCATTTTTTTAGAAGGGAGAGAACTATTATGATGAAGAGTAGTAGTGCTATAATGTTTAAATGTCTAAGGATATGAGCATTCATGAATTGATGTTGAGATACTTTTGGTAGAGAGAAAATCTCAAAATCATGTTCAAGTCTATTTCTTAGTTTTATTAAGTTGTAATTATTTTTCCTGAAAAAAATGAAGTTTGGGATTATGTATTTAACTTTTTTATGCACAATAAATACAACATTGATGGTATTTATTATATGCAAAGTGTAAACGATCAATAAAATAATGAAAGTTAATTTTTTGAAAGAACTTTCTCCTAAAATGCTAAAAGTCAGTTAAAATAACCTTTAATTTAGGTAAAATTATATTTTAGAATATAAATTTAAATTAAAATTTACTTTATTTAATGAAAAGGGGTAATCTATGTAAAGTGAAAGAATTAAACTTTTGGTAGATTACAATATCGTTTTAAACGAGTTTGATATCAGAAATCCTAAAAAGATTATCATTTTCAACTCTTTGGATCTTCATTACGATGAGACATTCTTTACAATAAAAACTCCTTTTTAAATGCTAAAAGAATAATAGCAATAAAATTTACAAAATGAAAAAAAATAAATGGAAGATGAAATGAAATTTAAATAATATGATCAAAAATATCAAAATGACTCTTCTTAGCAATAAAATTACTAATATAATTAAAATTTGTAAAATAGTCAAGAATTATAATAGAGTAATAATAGCATTTTTCCATAAATTAATTAATACTAATATAACCGAAATAATGCACAGGATGCAGTAGTAAATCAAATTGAAGATGAAACCTCTGGATAAACTTCTTTTTAAACAACATTTTACTTCGGAAAAACAGAGTAAATGCAAGCAATTCCACTAATTAATAATAATATTTAAAATTTTCCAATGCTCAAGTAACTTCTCATAGATAATACCGATTATGGAAAGCTTTTTTTAGGCAAATTCCCTAATATTAATGTCAACAAGGAATGCCTTTGCATGATTCTTCTCCCTAGTATGTATAATAAAGATAGAAATAACAAGTATGGGGCAGGGACTAACTGCAAAATATTAACTGAAATTTGTATTGAGTTTATGCATGAAGGATCGTAAAAGAATTACTTGTAAAAAAACAGAACAATGTGGGGATTGCTAAATCTGAAACAAGAAATATATGAATCTTACATATATCAATCAAAAAGCGATATAATAAGAGAATATCAATAAAAGCTCCTTTTTGAATGTTAGGAGTAAAAAAATATCATACAAATTCAATAAAAAACTAATAAGTTGGATGAAGAGGATGTGATAAAGAAATTAGATTAATTCTTTAAGGAAAAAGTAGTTAGCATTTAAGCTAAGCAACCAAATAAAATTACACTTGAAGAACTTAATTTAGAGGAGTTGACAGTTAATATAGAAGACATTTGTCAGAGAAATAATAAAATTATAAAGCAGTTCAACGCATTAGGAAAACTTAGGAAAAACCAAAACTATATCGAAGAAGATTTAGAAATTTTAAATTGGAAAGCCAAAGAAATGATAGATAAAGCGAATTGCATTAATTCGAAGCTAATTTGTAATTAAATGAAAGATATAAAAATTGCCTCTAAATATTATGACTCCTATTTTGTTTGTTTTGAATCTTTTAAAACTTTTCTATTGTAAATATGCTGTTTCTTATTTATTTTATGATTTTGGCTCGAATCTAATCAATATATTAGATCGATCATTTCAAAATTAATTTTCACTTCTTTAATAATTTATTAAATTCAAAAAAAAATAATAAAGAAAAAAAAAGAGGAAAAATCAAAATCAAATAAACAAATGATAAAAATGAAATTATGAAATTTTATCTCAAAGTTTTTCAATCTCCTTCTATAAAATAAATATAGAGCTGCAATCACACATCCAAATACCCAAAGTTTTTCATCCAAAATTAATGAGATAAAAAAATATTTCTTAAATTCATTTATTATCAAACTCCATTCCTTGAATGACGATGGAAAAATCAAAATAAATGATTAATTTTCTCCAAATAAATTTTTTTTCCCTTAAAAATAGCTTAAAGACATAAATTGAATTTTTAAATAATTTAGCAATATGATATCTCGTTTTCTAATACAAACCTAAAATATAATAGCTTAAATACCCATTTAATTTAAAATAATTATAAAACTTAAAATAAATTCTACTGATAAAAATAAAAATAAATTAGAAAGAAAGTAAGAAATAAAGAAAAAAATAAAATTAAAAATAATCAAAAATAAAAGAAATTGAAAAATAAATAAATTTTAAAAAAATAAATGAAAAACACAAATTCCTTGAAAAAAAATTTCACTTTTAATACCAACTAATTAATTTTCGTATCTGATTTTAATTTTATAAAAAGAAAAAAAGAAAAAAATTATAATTTAAATTTTTTTTTAACTCAAATATTTAGTAGCTTTCAATTTTTAAACTATAAAATATATTTGCTAATTGTTATTAATCTCTCTATATTTCTATTCTAACATTTCAAAAATTATATCAAGCTTTTTAAATAAATAACTTTTTTGTAGATCTAAATTGATCGTTTTTCTGAAAATCAGAAGAAAAACATACATTCCCAGTTTATTAATTATCATAGGATTCGTAACTCAATAGTATGAATTAATTATCAAGATTTTCATAATTAAGACTAATCAAAAAATAGAAAATTTAAATTTTGGTTTTACTTTTTTAATACAAAGCAAATCTTTGCATTTTAAGTATTAAAGACTTACTAGAAAAGAAAAATAAGTTTTTTATGTTGATTGATAATAAATTAAACATAATCATTAATTTTAATTGATAGTTAACAAAATAAATTAAGAGCAATATAAAATGATGAAATATTCTATCTTAATAGCTATACTTGTTTGTATTAACTTGAGTCAAGCTGATGTACGTGGAGGATGGGGTGATGTAGATTTAAGTAATCCTTAGCCATTATTTTAATAGGCAGTTTAATTTTCAAAAGAAAACTTTGTTTCTGATTGCAAACTAGAAAATATTAACTCATCTGTTTAATTATAAAATGTGATTAAAGCCTAATACTAAATTGTAGCTGGTACTAATTACAAAATTGTTTTTAAGACAGATCATTATAGCGAAAGCACCCTAACTGTTAAAGTTTTTGCTTCTTTACCTAGTAATGGAAAAGTAAGCTACTCTATAACAGAATGCTTCTGAAGAGTACGTAATTAAATTTATTCTATGCTAATACATAATAAAGTAGATATACATCTTTAAATTTTATTTGTATTTTTTTAGATGCTGAAAAATGTTCATGCTTAAACTTAAAATTATTATCTTTAAAGAAAAATTAAGCATACAATAAAATATTAAGTTATTATTGATTTTTAGATACATTTTATAAGTGTAATTATATTTATGTAAATCCAATTAGAATTTTAATCAAGAATTAATTTAAAATAGATAAAATATTATTAATTTTTTCAATATTTAGAAAATGCTAATTTCATTTTCATAAAATATTTGTAAAAAAATAAATAAAATTTTTTTGGTTTAAAAAGTTTGATAGATAAAGTATATAAATTTAATTGCAGTCATTTAATGTTTTTGATATAAGATTAATCTAATAAGCTAGCAAAAGAAGTATTCTCTTCAGTATATTTAGCTGGATTTATAAAGCTAATTTCTGTATCGAATAAACCAGTATTTTTCTTAATAAAATATTATGGCGTTTGCATATTCTTCTTTACAAAATATTACTAAGTGTTTGGATTGTATTCAATAGATTTAATTATTTTAGGAAGAACGTTATAATAGAAAATTTAGTTTTATAGTTAATCCTTTGCTAACAAGCATAAATTTTTTAAATCACCTTCCAATTAACTTAAATCATGATTATCTAATTTCTTGTTATTCGTAATGAAGTAGAAATTAATTACATACATAGCCTCTTTCAGTAAATTAAAAACTTTATCTTTCATTTAATTTTAAATTTTTATTAATTGTGTTGCTTTATTTGTTACATAAATAATAGGTTTATGAGCTTCATGATATAAATGCATTTATCTTTCTATTTGCAACTCGTCTTTAAAATAAATGTTAAAATAATCTACAAAATTTTAAGTTATTTTTTTTATCTGAGATTTTTTATACAATTTTATTAATTCGTGAAGATCAAGATAGTAGCCACCTGTAAGCATCTTATTTTGCATCTTATGGTCATAATAAAATAAATTATACTTTTGATTAATGTCAGTCCTCTTTTGAATGTAATTTGTTGATAATTAGTCAAGATTTTAATAGAAAGTCATCATATTCTAAATATTTATTTATATATTGAAAAATTAATTTCTAAAATAAAATTTAAATAATAACGTTTTTTGAATATTAAATTGGGTATTTATTAGATAAAATTCATTTTTTTTCAAATTATTTTTAAATCTATTTTTATCATTTTTAATTTATTGTCATTTAAGCCTAAGAATTAACTTATTTTATGAGATAAATATATAAATCAGGTAAAAATTAAATTAAAAGGATCATTTTTTAAGCAAGATTTTATTTATTTGTAAATTTAAAATGATTCTTCTAAAAAAATGAAAATTTGTTTTAAAAATTAACTATTTTAGAAAAAACATGAATTACTTCTATGCATAGCTTTAAGATTTCATTAGGGAGAGATAGCTCTTTTTCAACAAAAACATTTCTAAACTAGTGTAATTGAAAATAGCTGTTGGAACTTGTTTTTATTTGATTATTTAATTCAGAAAGTTATTTTTAAATATCATCATAGAGCTCACATGTTAAATTAAATGTTTTGTTATTTTTTTCAAGGTTTTAATGCTATTATGTTAATGGTTTATTTTTTATTTTATATTATAAATTTAAGGAATAAACAATGTGATTTAGCTGAGACTTTAAGAGAAAGTAAAAATCATAATTCTTCTTTTCTTTCTTAAATTTTTCTAAGTTAAATGGAGGTTGATTTAAATTTAGCTCAGAAAATAATTCATACAGATAGCTTTCTCTATTTAATTTAATATCTTTTTGCTGTCCTTATTTATTTTCATCATTATTATATAACTAAACTTATTCACCATAAAAAAGGAGCATAGCTTGTGATTTAATGTTATTTTTTATTATTCCCTTGAGGAATTGCTATCCTTTGATTTTTTCAATATTTTATATATTACATAGGATATTACTTTCGCTTATACTTTCCTATAACACGTCAGACTGCTTTTTATTATTATTTCCTATTTTCGCATTTTAAATTTCCTTTATTTTTTAAGAGGTAAATTACTAGATTTCTTCAGTCACTACTTTAGGATTTATAATTACAATATATTCTCTTTAGTTATTTTAAAAAACATCTTCTTTTTAAGAATATAATTCAGGCCAAAAGTAATATTCTTAAAAATCAGTGTGGAACAAGATAATACTTTAATTTAACTTAACTTCGTTACTTTTATATGTATTTCCACCTTTTAGAACATCAAATGCATAAAATTTACCAATAAAAGTACCTATTTTTTTTGCCACTAAGACCTTATTTATATCTGATTTTTCGATAGGAAGCTAATTATATTTTTTTTAAGAAAAAAGTTTTAATTTCTCATTGAGTATCAACATGTAAATCACTAAGAAATAATGATTAATTTAATTTTAATAAAATAAATTAGGCAAAAAAAAACTACCTTCAACTAAATTTGATTTATGGTGAAGTTTTTAGTAAGCTCTAACTTAGTTTAATCATATATATTCTCAAACTATTAATTTATTTTTATTGCTTTTCTACCTGTTATGATAAAACTGTCCTAGATTGGGTAAATGTTTTAGTAAAGATAAGATTCCAGTTAATTTATTTTTTGCTATATTTTAACTTCATTAAGCTGTAAAGAAAGCTCTAGCCCCTTAAATTTATCTTGTGAGATTGGCTCAATAAGTTTTTTGAGTATTAAATCTTTTCTATCAAGAAAGTCTCCTAAATTAGTTTTATTGATAAAACCTTTCTCTTTACATTTATTTATACTAAATATTTGAAAAGTCACTTTTTCATAAGTTTTTACTTCCTTTTTTTGTTCATCATCAAACAAAAACATCATTTAAAAGTTTGCATTTTACAATTTTTCATAATAAAAAAGCGTGCATAAATTATTCGTACCATTTTCGAGTTAATAATTCAGAAAAATAGATGAAAATTTATTATCTGAGTAGTCATATCCAGCGTCACTTAGAATCTTGTCAAGTAATTTAAAGTTAATATAGCCGACATCATTATGCTTGCCTTGAATTTCGATATGATCTATTTAGCACGTATAAACTGGTTGAGTATAATTAACATTACTGTTTTAGATAAAATCAAGAAAGGTTTTTTCGAAAGAACGATCTTCTTTGTAAGATTGATCCTTTTCACGTATAGTTGCAAAAAGACAATTTCTTTATAGGCATCTGCTTGTAATAGCATCATTATTATATTCTTCAAAGTCATCTATCTTAACTGAATTTTTTTTGATGTACTTTCCAAAGATACTTTAAAAAAAAAATTCGCTTGTCTCCTCGAAATCAAACAAGTTTAAATCTTCATCCAGCAAATAAATTATTGAATTCTTTTTGTAAAATTTTTTTTCTTAAAAACTGCATGATAAAGGAACAAGTTCTTCGTTTCCATAAATAACAATTGAAGGAGTTATGATTATTTTGTTCACTAAACAAAAATTATCAGGTATCCATAAAATTTGTTTAATTTCATTTTTAAGATCTTATATTTCTTTAAACTTTTGGTTATCTAAAAACTAAAACAAATCACCATCTTAAATCTATTTTTTAATAAAAGCATAAACAAATGAAAATTTCTATTTATATTTACTTAATAATTGGAAGGATTTAAATGCATTAATCTGAACAAAAGTGAAGTTTTTTCTAAATTATTTATAATGATTTTCTATGTTTTTTCATCATTTAGCATCTAAAGATCAATTATTTTATTCATAATGAGCTTAGCTAAAGAGTATTTAAATACATTATAATACTTCTACTAATGTTTTTATATGTCATCTAAAAATTCTATTACTTTGGTTAAATATTCTTTGTACTTGAGATCATGAAATTATGGTTTTGGTGATAATTTTTCATGAAATTAAACCTTATTTTATTCTTTAAAGTATGAAATTATATTTCCAAAGGCTTCTTTATTTTCTTAGATGTATTATCTATTTATATTTAATTGTATGACATGGTTCTGTAGAACTTGCATTTTAATTAAATTACTCTATTTTTATATTTTTCCTAATAAAAAATTAGGATATCTCTACCAGTTCAAGAAATCATAATGATAGTAAAATTTATTATTAACTTCTAAGCTTTTGCTTACTTTAGGAAAGCCTACTATCTTTAAAAACAATGTAAAATCATTTTCCGAATTTTAATATAGATCTCGAGTGTAAATACTCTCTACTTGTACCTAAATTTAGAAGGGAATATAATAATCTAAAACTTTTAATGTAAAAAAGATAAAGAATTAGTTTTCATCTTTGAAATTTTTCTTGTGTATAAACTCAACAAAAGAAACTCCTTAGCATCCTTCTTTTTCACTTTTATATAAATCTTTTAAGTCTGATAAATCCCATATTTTTATGAACTCACTTGAAGGATTTTTTTACATGCCGTATGAAAAGTTATTTAAAATAAGTCTATTCTATGTAGGATACTAAAATACATCTGTGTGTGGTCTATAAAAATATTGATAGATAGAACTTCTACTTATCTACCTCTCCTCATACAAATCTGTCTTTAATATTCTTTTCATTTTTTAAATAATATTTTGGTCGCATTTTTTCTGACTGCATTACAGCAGCATGTGGATGTTAACTAATTCAGCTTCGCTTTTCTTCTAAGAAACTTCTTTCATACTACCCATCATTTTCATATCTCCTAATTAAATATTATGATCGTTTGCTGACATAAGCTTCTTAAACTCTTCATTGATATTTTCTTAAATATGCTCTAATATCTCTTACTAATCTTAGATATCATTAAATTAATCAGAATAGCTAATTATCATAACTTTTTCATAATGCTTTTTACCTTAAAATAACTTATCTTCCTAAATCCTGTTAGCTATTGAGTAAAAATCTTTAAATTAACTTTCATTTACATTTTTAAACGTTAAACAAGTTGTAAAAATGTTTTTATCGTCCTAGGAGCTATCCTATTTATTCATATATTCTAACAAATAGCTAAATTCTATGCAAAAAATACAATTAATTTAATTTATCTAAATTATTTTTTGCTCTTTTTTTAATTTTTTTACTAAATTTTGAGATATTTATTAAATATAAATAATAAAGTATTCATTAAATTTATTGTATCTTAATAATTAATTTTTGAAAAAAGTATTATTAACTAAATAATAATTATGGGTATTAACTTCGATAAAATAATTTTTTTTGATGATATACTTTTATTTAATTACTAATCAAATATTAAAAATAAAAAAATACTTCTTTTTTTATATTTTTAAAATTGGTAATGTGAACATTTTTTGAAGAGGTGAGAATTGATTTAAGAAATTTTTTATATATTTTAAAGTTAATTTAAGAAGTTGATTTGTTTTTTTATCTCAAAAATATTATTTTCGAATAAAATTAAAATTATTCTATTTTTTCATTTAATAAATTATTTATGTTTTTAATATACTTATGGGTTTTATTTAAAAAATATTGAAAAGTTGTTATTCAATTAAATAATATTGAAGAACAAACGAAATACAGTTAACAAAAAAATAATTAATTGTTAAAATTATTTTAAATATTTTAGGTAATTCTAAATAGTATTTTTTTTTATGATTTCTCTTTATTTGGATTAAAAAATATATACTTAAAACTATCTAATTTATTAATAATCAAAATTTCCATCGTGATTATATTATTTTAGTTGAGGTTCTATTGTATATGTGATAAGACATAATAATATTAAATTACTTTGAAATTAATTGATTAAGAAATACTAAACGTTCTTGTTAAATTCGTTGTGTTTTATTTATTAAAAATAAAAAATCAGTAGAAGAAAAAGTAGAATAAATAAATTTAAAATATTTTATTTGATTAATGACAGACAATAATAATACATTTGGTGCTACTATGAGTAAAGCACTGAAGGATGATGGGGATGATTTTTTAAATATGGCCTTAAAGAAATGGAAATTCACCTCGAAATATAAAAGAAACCAAATTATATTTATTTGTTTGCGTAATTTAATTTTTGATTGATAAAATATTTCTTGCATGAATCAAAAAATTTGGCAAATTTTTCTTCTTATTTAGTTAACAGTGAATCCATTTGTTTAAATTATTCAAAGCTGAATTACATAATTATAAAATATTTACTTTTATAAATAAATACTAGTCGTATTCTTCTTAACGTTTGGATCAGTATTCACATATTATTATACACAAATACAGTAGATAAAGGAACAGTATGACAATTAATGCACTCTAAATAGCCAATGCTAAATTTAATTACATATTACATAAAACATGACTCAACCTATATTTTTCTATTATGAGATTGACAATTTCTATCAGACAAACAGAAAGTTCTACTAATCAAAAGTAGCGAAACAATTTATACTTCAAACGATTTATATCATAAAACATTTTCAACTTAAAAAACAATTTAAAAGGATTCTCTTTAGCTTAAAGGTGAAGACAGGACTATTTCTCAACTTTCTTCATGTGCCCCTTATGTAACTAATTAAGACATGGGTAAAAATTAAAGTTTTACTGGATAACCACTGAATCCCTTAGACCCTGCTATTCCTTGTGGATTATTAGCAAAGCTATACTTTAATGGTAAACTGAAATAAATCATAAATAACTTAAAATATTTTCTGCAATAAAAAATCACATAAAAATAAAATCTCTCATTTTTTGTATTCTAACGAAATCAAAAACAAATGTTTTATAATAGAATAAGATTTACTTATAAATTAATTTAGTGAAATTAGGTTTTCAAATAATCTCATTAAGAATGTCACAAAAATAAAATAAAATATTTATATAAAAAATAATTACAAATAAGAAAGAAAATAAAAAATAAAATTAATTTTTTTAAATTCAAGGAAATTAATTTTAATAATGATTTTTATGTAAAAAGACACATTTTAATTTTAAAGCTAAGATGGGACTCCAATTAAAATAGATCAATCTTCGATAGCATGGGATGTTGATATTGATTATAATTATAAATAAACAAGTGATGCTGCATAAAAGGCCTGGGTAGATGTGACTAATGGTAATCATACTTATTTATTTAATATTTTTGTAATAAATGTTTAAAATATCTAATAATCAGAGCATTTTATGGTGTGGATGAGAACATCAGGGATGGGAACTTTTAAGAAATTGTGGGGAAGAATAAAATAGGACATACCAGCTGGAATATATAACCTAACAATAAATAATTGTAAATAAATTATTATAAAAATGCCTACTAATCATTTTATTTAAATAAAGAATATAACACATCAGAGTATAATGGACAGAAGTTTTTTATAATAACTACTTCTAGTCCTTTTGGTTAAAAGAATATCGTTTTGATTGTTGCTTACTTTTCAGGAGCTCTTATTTGCATTATTTCAGTAGTTTCTTTGTACTTTTTTAACAAGGCTAAAAAAGATAAGTGAATTTGTTTGTTTGCTATTAGCTTTTATACTAACCAAAATTAATATAATAATTAAATTATTAAATTCAATTTCTATTATTCATATATCTTATAATTGATGTAAGCAGTTTAGAAAACTAATAAAATATATCTTGTTAAATGGCTTATTGAGAATTTATTCCTTTATTTTGATTAAATTCTAAAAAATATGATTATTTTAAATTTTGCTTTTTATTATTTATCAGATTCATTTTGTTAATATTTTAATCACTACTTTAATTTAACGTTCAAAGGGCTTTACTATGCATACATTGGTTTGATAGTAATTAACTTAATTTCTAATTGTTTTTTAAATTTATATAAATAGACTTCTATTTAAGAAAAATAAATTAATTATTAAGGTTAATAATTCACTATTGGTTATTTATTTTCATTTGTTAGGAACAATAAAGGATAAAAGTTAATAAATATGACAGAAAATAATACTTTTGGTGGCACAGCCATGAATAAAGCGCTAAAAGATGATGGTGACGATTTTTTAAACACAGCATTAAGAAAATGGAAGTTTAATTCTAAATATAAAAGAAACAGACTTTTATTTATTTTACTAAGTAAAATTTTCATTTTTGAGCATTAATTAGGAAAATATTTTTTCATTCTGTAACTTAAATTCGACTAAAATAAAAAGTTCTTTAGCAAAATTGTTTTATTTTATTGATATTTACTATTAAATTTATAAATAGCTATGTTTTTCCTTTTATTTGGCTCTCTATTTACCTACTATTACACTTAGATTGTTTAGGTAACAGTACGATATGATAATTAATGTAAACTTAATACAATATGCACTTTTGAAATAAATATACCTTAACATATGTCATCGCCAATCTTTTTTTACTACTAACTTGACAACTTCTTTTAAACACATAGAAAATTCTACCAATCAAAAGTATTTTATTCAAATATTAGAGTAAACTAAATATCTTTAAATATCTCAATTAGGATATTCAGCAATTAAGAGGATAAGATAGGTCTGCATCAGATTTAGTTTCATGTGCTCCTTTTATAACGAACGCTGATATGGGTAAAACAGTAAGCATAGGTGGATTTCCATTGAATCCGACTGATCCTGCTATTCCTTGTGGTTTGATAGCTAAAACGTTTTTTAATGGTAATTATTTTATAAGTTATTAGCTATATTAAAAAGCAATATTATTCATAAATCTACCTAAATAACTTTAATTCAAAAAAAAAGCAATAAATGAATTATAATGTTAACATAAAAATAATTTAGATACTTTTAAGATGTACTAGTAGGATAGTACAAATATTCCAATAAATGATAGTGATATAGCATGGGATGTAGACATGGAATATAATTATAAGCCTACTAATAATGCTTAAAAACTAGCATGGCATGACGTAACGGATGGTAGAAGATATATTTTTTTGTATAAAATAGAATTAAAAGTAATTATTTATTTTTAAAGAGCATTTTATGGTTTGGATGAGAACTTCAGGAATGGGAAAATTTAAAAAGTTATGGGGTAGAATAAACTAAGATCTTCCAAGTGGAGATTATTAAATAGTTGTTAATAATTGTAAAATAATATTTATTTTTTATCCATAAAGCCATATAATAATTTCTTTATCAAAAACTAGAATATAACTCAAGTGATTTTAATGGATACAAATATGTACTTCTAACAACATCTTCTCCCTTTGGTCAAAAAAATCTAGTACTCATAATAGCTTATTTTTCTGGGGCATTTGTATGCATTGTTTCATACATTATTTTAGTAACTTTAAATAAAAATAAGAAAGATAAATGAAAATAAAAATAAATTTAGTAAAGTAAATTAGCATGCAAAAAAATCAAAAAAAAATAAAGAAATATAAATATGTTTAATAATAAAGTAATTCACAAGGAAAAAAATTAGGATATAAATTAAAGAAGCCTGTCTAACTATTAATAAAAAACGAAATAAATATCAATCAATAAAATAAATTTCAATAAATGTTAAAAAATTCAAATTCATAAATAGTTTATTTATGTTTGCTTATTAATTGTTTTATTTGTTTAATTTTTCTTACAGAATTCAGTTAATCTTAAAAATATTTATACCTCAACAATTGTAAATTAAACTTTTTACTTTTTTAATTTCTTTAATTAATACTTTGAGTATTCTGGGTGCATTACATTTTTTTTTTATTTATTTATAATCGAAATTATTGAAATTGTATTTAAATAGAAAATGGAAGATTTAGCAAATCATATTTATATAGAAAAATTTAATAATTATATTTTATAAGAATAATAATTCAAATATTACGCATCTTTTATTTAATATAATACCAATAATTGATATTTATCATAATAGGCATGAATTCTTCTTCCAATCATTAACTCACTAATGAGTAATTTAGATACTCTTAATAATAGAGAGATCTATTTATCAAACTTCATGGATAGAAATCAGCTTTAAATAACATTGAATGAAATAAAGAGTGGTGGTGGTAGTGTTATTGTATTTATATAATAGACACATTAAATGCATGCTTTCTAAAGTATTTTATGTAAAATCATCAAAGTTTCTCTATCAATTTTATGGGCTTAAAAAACAAATATTTTTAATTATTTGTCTTATAATAAATTGTAAAAAAATAAAAAAGAAAATAAATAAACAAAAGACATCAATTTGATTCAAAATGGAAAACTAAAATAATTGTGTTGAATAAAATAAATCTGAACTATCACAAGAGAGGAGCCAGCATCTTTAAGAGACACTAATAATCTAAAATTCAGACAATTAAATCATTGATGAAAAAATGAAGCATGAAAAGGGTGAAGAATAGAATTAAGAATAAATAGCTCAAGAAGAAGTTGCTCTAGAAAATGATAGCTAGAAATAAGCGGAGATTGATCTGCAAAAAGATGAGAATGTCTAATTGTTAACAGATATTTTTGAAGGAAAGATTCTTCTTTTTGCTCTTTAATAACTGGTTTCTGCATACAACAATCTGGATAAATCTTAAACAGAAAAGGCAATTTAATTGCTTAAAGAAATTATTTTATTAAAAAAGAAACTTAAATTAAACTGCTAAAACGAATTTAATTGTATTTTGAGTTACACAATGAACTTAAATTAAAAATAATTTGCTAAATAAGGACTAGATGCTTTCTATGAAATCAAGGCTAAACTTTCACCTGATAATGATGCTGAAGACATAGGACACCTATACTCATTTATTTGTACTGCTGAAATGATTTTAGGAAATAGCGATACTGCTTAATTTGTAATTGAAGAAGCTCTCAATTTTTACAAAGAAAAAAGGCTTGATGAAAACGGCTTGCAAGTTAGCGGATTGATACGCTAAAGAACTAAAATCTATGAAAATAGATAGCAATATAAGGAATATGTAGACGATCATAAGCTATCAATTTCTATACTTGAAAACGTAGATCCTCACTTAAAAACAGATTTTCATGATAAATACATCGCTTAAATGATACCTTAATACATTGAGGCAGAAATTGAAAAGCTTAAAATATATGATTTTGAAAATTAAGAAAGAAGATTGAAACAAGCCTATGATATTTGGAAGAAAAGAGAAGGTGATAATCCTTAAGATTTTTGTAATTTTAAGACTACTTTTTTACTATTGGCGCTGTATTACAAATTCAAAGATCCTAGTGAATATGTCGACCTCTAGCAAGAGATAGAAAAAAACAATAATATTTTAAAACGTATTCTATTCAATAGTGGATAATACTTAAGCATTTTTACGAAGTCCCTATTTATATTATCCCTCATTAAAAGATAGTAGAGTGAAGCTGAATCAAATTAGAATGCAAATGGTTCTGATGAAAGTAATTAAAAATAAAATTAATAAGATATAGATGGTCAAGTTGATAATGAAGAAAACATTCAAAGAGATTTAAGTGAACGTTAAGATCATTAATAAGATGATCAATAAAAAATAATTTGATTAATTATTTTTAATTTATATTAACTATCCTAAGCAAATAATTCATTCATGTTTGTATTTTATTATTTAATTGTTTGAATTTGTTGATAATTTATTATTTTGAGTTTTTATTACTTGAATGAGATTTTCTAAAGTTAATTAAATTAAAAGTGATAGCAATACTGAAACATTGATTTTCTATAAACTTGTAGTCTTAATTTTTAATATCAATTTTTTTTAAATAAAATATTAGCATTCCAATTATATTTTATAAATTTTTATAATTAGTTATGGACTAAATTTTTCTATTCATAAATTGGATATTTTGTCATAATAAAGAAAAAACAAATTAAATTTAAAATAATTATTTTCAAATAAATAAAATTAACTTTTAATTAACTTTTCATTAATATGAGATGAAAAATTTTGATTTAAAAATGACAAAAACATTTTTGAATAAAAAAACTACTTAAAATTAAAATTTGATTTTTAATTAAAAAAACATTTTAAATTATACTTACTAAAACTATTACATAAATTTATTACAAGATTTCAATAAAAAAACCTTAAATATTTTATGTATTTTTATTGCTGATTTACTTTATTTAATTTGATAAAAATTTATGAAAAAATGTTTTAAATAATTCCTCTAAATGTTTCTTTAATTATTTAATTAATAAATACCAATATTTAAATTATTAATGTAAGCATTCTGAATCTCAAAAAATTCAGTCTGCAGTTAGATCAGTTTGTTATCAGTAAATAGTATATTTAGGATTAGATTAATTTAATATTCCTATATTTCTAATTAAATATTTAATAATTTTAAGCATTTTTTATATTTAAAGTTTCTACTGCAAATATAATTAGTTGCAGATATGTGATAATAATAAACTTTTGTAAGTAATTTTGTAGTATTTTTTCTGTAATTATTCAATATACTAATATTAAACTGCTTCTTAATAATATGGTAAACAAAAACTTACAATTACATTTTGATTAAATTAATAATCTTGTTTAGTGACATAAAAACATAATATTATTAGTCAGAATACTTTATTTGATTAACAAATTATATTTCTTGTTAATTTAAAAATATATATACAAATTTTTACAAATAGAATTATTTTAATTTAATGTAGATAAAATAGCTTTTTAACAATTTATTTAAAAAATTTAAATGAAATTCTATTAAATGAATTCTATTTTTCTAATAATTATTAGGAAAGGCTTAATTAATTATACAAAATAGACAAAATATAGCTTTTGTGTCCTCTAATTAATTTTTGGGAATTAAAATATTATAAATCCTTTGATAATTAACAGACAAATTATTATAAAATATATAAAATTAAAAAAATATACATAATGAATTTATCAAAGAAATTTAGCTCATAAATTTAATCAAAAACGGATATTATGAGATATTGTTATAGTTTTTGGATCAAGAACTTCAACTTGCCCAGTACACTCTGAATATTAAGGATCATCCCATATTGGTACAGGTTAAGTTCCATCAGCAAGAGTAACATTCATTTAGGAAAAAGTCATTTTTCCTGTAGGATAGTCAGTACAAACAGTTGTATGGTAAACTTCCAAAGCAACAGCAACCCAATCAAAGTTTCTACCATTAGCATCAACTGTGAGAAGTGATTATTTTCCAAATTTATTTTCAGAGATTATAGTAATTTTTTAGTTTTTAACTTCAAGTGAACCATAAACCTAATCATGAGGAGTAATGTTTTTAACAGCTTCGCTATTAAAAGCCTATCCATCAGGGCAACAGTTCCATGATTAAAAATACCAACCATCTAAGGTATAAATCAAAACAGGCTAAATGATAGAGTGACCTGTTCCACTATTATCGTTATTCTATGAGGCAATAAAATAGTATATGTATTAATCATTTTTAGTGATTGGAGTGTTTGGTACATGATAATAAGACTCAAATTTGCTTAATTTAATATTATCAGGAATACTCCATCCAACAAGATCTATATATCCATCAAATTTGATCGATTCTCTTAACTATTTTTCGGGATTTGCTTTTATACATTTCTCATTTCTTTCTAGTTTTTTACCAAAGTTTTTTTCATCATTAGTGAGGAATATAGATCCATCATCAGACTATTAAATATGAGTTCCTGATGGAACATTTTGAACACATTCTCTCAACATTAAACCAAAAGGAGTTTACACATATTCCTCTCCATCAATAATTTTTACTTATTCATCATGAGGAAAAAGAGATTCAGCAGTAACAACAGAGGCAATAAGAAGCAAGCCCAAAAACAATTTTTGATATTAATTTAATTTCATTTTATTTTAAATCTTTGTATTTAATTTAAT
This sequence comes from Tetrahymena malaccensis 436, assembly GCA_000231845.2. Lineage (NCBI taxonomy): Eukaryota > Ciliophora > Oligohymenophorea > Hymenostomatida > Tetrahymenidae > Tetrahymena > Tetrahymena malaccensis. The sequence continues at coordinate 31,717 of AFXY02001873.1, read as the reverse complement.
TTAAAAATGTTATCAGATCAACTAATACAAAACAACTAGCTTTTAAAGCCATAAAGACTATAAAACCCTAAAGTTTATCTTTTGAAATACTAATCAAAAAATATCAAATATTAATTACTCAATTTTGAAATATTTATCAGAATTTATTAAAAATTTAGATTTTTTATGAAATTTATTTCTACTTGAATAAAATAAATTTTTCATGCTTAATTATTCAACTACAAATATCAATCTTACATTTACATTTTTTCAAAATAAAATAGTTAACATATTTACAAAAATTTTTCATCTACTAATTTTTTAAGAAGAGGGTATCCATAAATGATTTAATGTGCATAAAGGTTTATTAAATCATTAGACTTAATATTTTATTGAATAATTAAACTGTTTAAAATGAAATATTATTACAGAAAAAAAAATTTATAAAGTTTGACAAATATTCTTTAAATAAAAAAAATTCCTATCTATCTATTAAAAGTTTGAATTATAATTGCATAATTTCAGAGATGAAATAAATATTTGACTTAATAACCTTTCATTTAGGATTAAAAATGTAATTATGATTTTAGGCCACAATTTATTTACTTAAGGTCTACATTCCTAATAATTGATAAATAGATTAGTTTATGAAGATTTTTGAATTTGTTAATTAAATTCAAATTAAAGTTACAATTTATTACAGTTGATTGCTTGATTAATTTTACTTTGATCAAAGATTACATATTAAATATTAAAATATTCATTTTTCTAATTCAATTTTCCTTTTATTATGAAATGTGAGCAATTATTTATTGTAAAAATATAACAAAGCTCTATTTTAAAATTATACTATGCATATACTTGAATTTAGTATTGTCAAAAAAATATGCCACATAAGTATTGTATTATTTTTACTAAGATTTTATCCTCTCTAAACTGTTTTTATATTATTTAATAAAGAATATCTTTTTAGGATAAATAAAAACTAAAAATTTAAAATATATAAAATCTTTTGGATTAATTAAATGTAGATAGCTATATAGCTAAACAAGATTAGTAATAATTTTATGGGATCAATTCATATTTTTAATCTTTAAAAGCATTAATAGTATGGATCTTTATAAAGAAAGAGTATAATAATAGCAATTATTTTCTAATTAAAAAAATGCATATATATATAATTAGCTAGTAAGTTTCTTATTTTATTGCTGCACGCATTATAGGCGAATTAAGCTTTAAATAGATAATTATAATTATTTAAAAAAAAATTATATATGAAATAATTTATTAATAATTAGCAATATAATTTTAGAACAGAGCTACTAAAAGCAAGATGTGACTTATTAATAATTAGCAATATTATTTTAGAACAGAGCTACTAAAAGTAAGATGTGACTTGACCATCTTTTGTGAAAACAATTAACAAACAAACAAAGAATTAGCAATTAAAGAAAGATACGATAATTTTAAACGAATTAGCTCTATGAATTATATATAATATTCTCTTTTAATCAAACTTTTTTGAGCGTCAAATAAAATTAAAGACTTTTCATTTAATAAAAATAAATTGATGGAATCTATAAATTGTGTTAATCAATTTATTTTAATCAAATTAAATTAAGGGCATAATTAATTTAGTTAATAATTAGAAATTGCTATTTTTTCAAAGTTCATTTTTTAATTTTAGAAATAAATAAATAAATCAGCCATCAAAAACCAACCACAAAAACTTAACATCAAAAATATATATTTTGCCTTAATAATTTTATCATAAATTTCAATATGTTTCTAGCACTCGAAAAGTAAGTAAATTAGTATTTTAACTAAATTAAATAAATGACATAAAAAATATTTGATATAAAATAGTAAATAGATTTTTTTATAATCATTAGTAATAAAATAAACTTAATATTTTCCTTTTAAAAATTTTATTTAAAATTGAGTTAATATTTTGCTAATTTAAAATGAATTTCCTCAAATATTTACTAATGTTTATTTATGTTTCATTAATTATGATTTAACAAAAGTTTTTAAAATTGAGAAAGATTAACTTGTTAGCATATGAGCAATCTAATTTTATATGAATATTACAGTTTACAAAATAAAAATTTCCAATTTTATGTTATAAAAAGACTATTTAATCTATTATAAAAAAGATTTATACCATATTTATTCATATTATCTAATCAATTTATGAAATATTTTGTTTTTATTTATCAATATTTTTTATACATCTAAAATATTAAACTTAAAAGTTACTTAATTATATAATAATATTTTTTATTTTTTAATGAAGAGCTATTTAAAATTTTTTATTAAAATAAATTTAAGATCCTAAATATCAAGTTTATATAACAACAAACTTTAAAAAAAGTTGATTAATTTTTATTAAATTATATAAAATTTCAACATTATTTAAATATAATTTATAATAATAATCCTATTATAAAGGCTAATATTAACTTTAACATTTCAGTATATTCAAAATAACAAGATTCTGTTATTGATTGGCAAAGTATCTTAACCTAGATAAATAATTAAAATTATTTTTATATACAATTTGCTTATTTATATAATATTTAACATAATTACTGATTAATTCCATATGATTTTAACTAACTAGGAATGATATTTTTTTACTTTACTTATTGTTTCAATAAAAATATTATTATAATTATGTAATTTTTTTTACTTTTAGATTGTCTTTTATTATGTTTTAGGATAAAGCAACATAACTCTAGCCATAATAAAAAAATACATCTATAATTATTTTAAATGCAAATATTTAAGTGGATTATCAAATATATATTTATTAATTTCATTTTTAATTTTATTTTAATATATGTGCTTTTTTAAAATTATTTTGAGTATATTAGCTATTCAAAGAAATTAAATTATACTATAATATATGAAATACCTAATCCAAATATACATTTATATAAACTGGAATAACATACTAATTAATAATTTTTAAATTAAAATTATTATAAATTTTGTAAGTAATAGTAAGATATTTATGTATGTGTTTATTTTCAAAATATTTTAATTTCAATAAATATATAATATATTTTTATATATTTATTATTAATAGGATGTAAAATTATTTGTATTAATTATGTACAATAAATTATAAGTTAGCGATTTTCTTTTATTAAATTTATTCATTTTTGCTTATTATAAAATGAACGATTTCACAAGTTGTTTGCAGATCGAGGTTTTTAAATTTATTATTCTTTTTAATCTTCTTAGCCTTAGATGGTGCAAATAGACTAAGGTGCAGAGTTCGAGGTTTTAACTTGATTACTTAACTCATTGCATTTACTTTTAACTTAATCTAGCTCTTCCATTTTTTCATCAATTTCTTTTTCTTTTTTCTTAATTTAAATTATGCATTATTCATTAATTTTTTTTAGCTCATGATTTTCTTTTTTGATAGACTCAATTTCTTTATATAACTCAAAACTATTCACGTTGAAGGATTTAGAGTTATTTAGTTAGTTAGATGGAGATCCATCTTAAAATTAGCTATCTTTGAGTTTTTAAATTAAATCATCTCTTTCTGCTCTTAGAGCTTCAAACCTCTTTTTTAACTCTGTGTATTCATTTTTACGTGTTTTTAGCATTTCGTTAAGCCTATTATTCTCGTCGCTATGTTAGGACAAGCGACGAACCTCTTCTTGAAGCTATCTGTTTTCTGAACTTAATCTGAATTCTATCTCTTCAAAGTCAAGAAGTTTCTCTTTAAGATTTTCTAGTTCTTACTTCGCATCAGAAAGTTATCTTCTTTTCTCTTCTAATTTTCTCTGTAGTCTTATAGTTTCGTGAGATTATATAGCTTATTATTGTTGATTTTTTTGCCCATCTATATCTTAGCTTTCTTCACTTTCTTCTTCCCTGATCGAATCTATGAGACTGCGTTCAGAAGTATTTTGTTGGAAATGCTGAGAATTTTTAAGGATGCCCTTGTTTTGTTGAATATTCTTGCTTAACATCATCTGAATTTTTTTTTATAAGTCTTCTATGGTTTTAGTATCTCTTATGCTTTATTCCTTTCTCATTTCTATTTATTGATTAAGTATCTTTAATTCTATCAATCTCTGTTCATTGAGCTAAAGAAGTTTTTGATTTTCATTAATAAGTTAAATTATTTTTTCATCTCTTTCATTAATAGACATGCTCATTTCTTTTTCTAGTTCTTCCACTTTTTATTTATATTTTTAGTCGAATTACTATATTTCTCTGTCAATTATAGATTAAATCTTTTGAGGATTGATAAGATTTTATTATTTTTAATGGTTATCTTCATCGTTATCTTACTAGTTGGCTTAATTCAGAATTCTCTCTTCCATCTAAGTTATTTTTCTTTCTTTCAGATTGTTAGAGATATTAGGTGATAATAAATTTAGACTTTCTAATCTTTCAATGTAGGAGCTATTATCTAGCTACAGATCTGGTTTTAGTTCCTTCAGTAACTTTTAATGATTAATAATTTTATCTTCTAGTTCTCTGATTACTAGTATATATTCTTGAATTGCATGATCTTTATATTCTAACTACTACTGCAGCAAATCTTGATCATTTTACTGAACTGTTACATCTTTAGATCTTCTTTAACTTTTGCTTATTGACTGATCTTCACTGGTGTTAGACAGTAGCTCTACAATTTTTTCACCTTGCTGATTAATTTCGTTTTAAGATTTTTTGATCTTTTCTTACAATTCGATAATAAATAAAGCTTATTGCTAAACTCTCTCATTTAATTCACTAACTTATTCTTTTTAAAAGTCTAGGTTTTCGCATAGATTTTTTATAATATCATTCTTTTCTTTTAATTCTTTTTAGAATTTTGTTATTTCAAATGTGTTGCTGTCTAAGGGAGCTTCAATAAGTTATTCGCTCTCTTTTTCAAAATAGTTATCTTCATTAGATTGTTAAGAGGTAGAATCAGCACTTTTATTATTATTGTTATTTTAATCTTATTATTAAATTAATTCTTAGTCTTCGTCTTCGCTAAGCTAATCACCATCTCTTTAGTATCTTTGATTAGGTTAAGCCTATTTTTTATTTGCAGCTTTTTTTATTTTTTCTTATTATTCATCTTCTTCTTCATGATTTTGTTATATTTGTTATTACTGTTGCAAAGCTTGAATAAAGTTAGATTACTCTTATAGTTGCTAGCTTAACCTATTAATTTACTCTATTTTTTCTTATATTATTTACTCAAAGTAATTCTTGTTACTCTCATGTTATTACATCATAAGTTAGTTCTCTTCACTTTTTTATTTAATTTCTAGATTCATTTAATCTGTCTATAAGTGGAGATCTTAGATTTAGATCTCTAAAAGTTTAACTTTTTCTGCAGCTTCACCACTATTTGTTTCTATTCTCTAACACTTTTCTATTTCTATTTACAAGTCATCGTTTTGCTTTTCAATTACTCTATAATTGTAAATTAAGTTAGGTTAAATAAATATTAATTTTTAATGCTTACTTTTGTCTATCTTCCATGAACTGTAAATTTTCTGCTAACTCTATTTTATCTTTTTCAAGATCTAGAATTACTTCTTCTAAGTTTTTATATTGTGCAATCAAATTTTTAATTTTTTCTTCATAATCTTTATTGCAGTTTTAGAGCGAGTCATACATCATAAGTTTTTCCTCATCATCTTTTACTATATTTAATTTACTTGTATTTTTGTTGATTGCCATGCTATTCAGTAAATCTGTATTACTTGAATTTATGTACTAGCTTATTATTTCATTTAATTTTTCATTTTCATCTACAAGCTTTGTTATCTAATCTTCAGCTTCCTTGTTCATCTTCTAAGTGTTTTATTCTTTTTGTTAAAGTTCCTACTCTCTCTCAGCTAATTTGTTTTGAATCTTATCAAATTCAGATTTTAATGAATTGAATTTTTCATTTGAGATATTTTAAGAGCGACTTTGCTATTCCTAAATTTCTTGTATATAAGATTATAAATTAATGACTTTGTTTTACATTTCTAAATTGTCATCTCTCTATTTTTACACTTCGCTCTATCTCTGCTTTAAAACTTCACTTAAGTGCTCATTTTCCTATATTAAAAGTTTGATATTTCTTTCTAGCTAATCTACTTTCCTTTAGCTTTCTTGACTTGATTAGTTTTACTAAAGTCTGTCTTTTAATTCTCTAATTTCTTTGACTTTCTCAGCTAAAATTTTATTTAAATTTGTGTTTTCCGTATGCAAAACCCTATTTTATATGCTCAGATCATTTTCCATTTGTGCCTAACGAAGTTTTTCTTTGAGCTCATTATTCTCTACGAGTAGCTTTTGGACCAATTATTCATCTTAAATTTGTTGTAATAAGTAACCTTTTTCTTCTAGTAGTTCGCTTAATTTAGAATTTTCATTAACAAGCTCTTTCACCTGCTCTTCAAGTTCCCTCAACTTTTTAGAGTTACTATTGAGTAAACCTAGTTGAAAATTTTGAGAAGAGGAAGTTGGATTAATTTTAGTTGGAGTTCTGGGTAGATTTATATAGGAACCATTTTAGCTAATTGTAGAAAGCGGTTTTTAAGTAGCGATGAAATCATTGCTTATTCCTTACGTTCTTTCTAAACTCCTATCATCTGCTCTTTCATTTTGAGAAATATTAAGAGTTCTATTATTATTAGCAACATATTAATTATCTTAATAGAAAGGAGGATTTCTATAAGACCTTTTTCTAACATCATTGCAGCTACTGCTTCTAACAAACTCAGTGCTTGTCTTAGTTTATTAAGGAATTCCAATTTAAGAAATATTAGAAATTGAGCTTGAGTTTGCTTTAGGAGTGTATGCATTCGAGTAGTTGCCATTATTTAACTAATAGCTCTACTTTATGAAGAATGAAGGTAATCTTTCTGGAGAACTCTGCTAAATTTTATTTACATATCTATTTGCAGATGAAGAATTACCTACATTTATAGATCCAACAGCAGCTTCTTCTGAAAAAACAAAAGGAATTTAACCAGAATTTTATGTACTAATCCCAATGTTAGTGCTTTACATATTTGGGGACTTCTAATTTGTGCTTAGCTAATTTTATAAATACTTATAAGGGGAGCTTTCTCTTTCCTACATATTTTGGCTTTTTAGGTATTGTTGCTTCACAGCTGTTTGTGGAGCACTTAAATTATTGCTTGTACTCTAAATTGAATGCGGAAAACTGGCGCTGTGGCTAGGATTATTTTCGCTAAATAAACTAACTTATCCACTTTTTAATAATATATTTTAATAATTAAATAAGTTAATGAGCAATTAATTTACTTATTCTGATTATTTGGTGTCCCTACATAATCAATATTACTTGGATATAGATTTTAGCTAACAGAAATATTTTGAGTTGGTGGAGATGTTATACTATTTTGTATATACATATTGTTAAGCGTTATCATTTGCTATGGAGTTTAAATATGCTAAATTGGAGTTTGAGAAAAATCAGATGGAAGATTTATTTCGCTTTTATTTTTTACTCTTTGAATAGTTGTTCTCATATTTCCATTTGGGGGTTATATTCCTTGTTATGATTTTGTTTATGCGTTTAGATGGCTGGATATTTGACCATTTCCTACTAAATTATTATGATTGTTGTTGGAACTAGAATTATTGTTATTATTACTTGTTTGATTTTAAGATAAATTGTGTTTGTGGCTCTGTTATAGCAATCTGTGCTTTTCAGGCATTTGAGAAATAGGTTTGGAGGATACTTGTATATTTTAAGATGTATTTTATTGTATTGAAGACAGATTTTATTGCTAATAGCCTATTTATTAATTTTGTTGTTAGACTTGTGGTTGGCTAGATGCAGGGTTTTAAATGGGTAATGAATTAATCGAATTGGATTGAACTTACTATGTAACAATCCTCTATCTGGTTGGAGTGATAGAATTAGGCATATAAAATTATTTTTTAGAAATCGCATGTATTTGCTATATATGTTGCACAGGCTAAATATTAACAACTCTGCAAGGTGAATTTTGCTATTCTATTCTAACATTTTTTGAAGGAGATAATGTATAAATTTATTGCTATTACTGACCAGGTTATTACTATTATATTAATTATATTTGCTAAGGATTTTATGCTAAGCTTTATTAACTTATTTAGACTTGCTAATGCTAATTGATAGTAGAGTTCTACTGATCAAATGTAGATAAAGCTCTATTCATAGCTGAAACAACTCTATGCTAAAAAATATAAAATTTAATAATTATTTATTTATATTTGTATGGAGATCAATAATTTAATTTAGTTAATAATAAATTTTGGTTTGCTGTTTTTTGTTTTGATGTTTTATTCTTTCTTTTAATTAAAGCAAAGGAAATTAAGAGCTGATAATTTATCAAATAATAGTAAAAAGAGTCGTTAAAGCAAAATAGAAAATCCCTTTAATTCTAAATGGTTAGGCAAAAAACTAAATTCATACAAAATTTTATAATTATTTTTTATTCCTAAATAAATTGATTGATTATTTCAACAAACAAATAAATTAAAGAATGAAAACTTCTAAATAATTTTTTTGCTTTCGTTTCTCATTTTTGATATGAAAAAAAGAATTTATTTATTTTTCATAAAAATAATACAAACAATACTTTTACTGACTTTTAATATAATAAATTTATTAATAAATTTATGAGCAGAAAAGAGTTAGTGATCTTTCTTAAGTTTTTGTATATATATTTGCTTTTTATTCAATCAAGCAAGCACAAGAGGAAATATACAACTTTTTATATCAACTCCATTTTTATTTCAGCTTAATTCTAATTTATAATTAGACAATAAACATAAATTATCAATCTTGAAATGAACTTAATTTGAAAAGTAGGATAAAATATTTTTTAGAAAGAAAAATGGGTAATAATTTTTATAAAAAATAAAATAAGTGAATGTAATTCATTTATCAACTAACTCTCTAAAAGCGAAATTGAGATGAAAAAATCTTTTTTTCTATAAGATTAAAAAACTCTAATCTAGTTTTGCTTTTTTTTTCTTTATCTATTCTTTAATTTATAACTCAAGATAAATTTCATTTATAAAATTTTACAAAAAATTAATTAATTCTTTTACAGTATTTATTTATTTTTAAAGTTTATTGCATATCACTGCTTATGTTTTTTAAATTTAAATTTCAATAAGGAGATTTTTAAAATGTGTTGGATTTTAAATAGCTATTTTATTAATTTAAATGAACCTATTTTATGAAATGTTTATAATTATATTTTTTTGGATCTTATTAAAAAAAGTTTTTTTGAATGAACTTATTTTAACTTGATTTTAAGTACTTAGCACTGATTGAAGCATTTTAGTTTATTTATAGATTTGGTATAAATATTAATCTAAACAAGAAAACAATATTCTAAGATACCATACAATCGTATTGTTAAATATTAACTGGCTCTACCTAATTATAAGTGATTTAGTTAATTTGAATAAACTAGTTAAATTATATGCTGAAAAAGCTGCTTAACTTAAATCAAATAGCTAAAAATAAAGTTAAGATAATTTAATTCAAATATCAATTAGTCCTTTTAAAAATAAAATGTATTTAAAAGGTATAAAATTTGTTTTTTAAGTGCACCTTATCCATTTTATTATTTTATAAGCTTTAAAAAAAAATAAAAATTTGGTTTAATCTTTGCAGTTATTTAAGAAATAATTTAAATATTGTATGGTTTTTTTTATGTTTCAGCTTTTTTTTTAATTGCTCAGAAATAAATAATCAGAAAGTTGATTATACTCATTCATTTAAATTGGATAACTTAAGGCAAGGGTTACCAATAAAGCTACATTAAAAGGTAATAAAAATATTAGTATTTAAAATAATCACTCATTTATATTCAAAATAAGATAATTCAACTATTGAATAACTCATATTGCTGTATTTCTTTGGTATTGTTTATTTAGGATTGTAATGAAAATAACCCGTCAAATTTGAATCAGCCTTATTCAACTTAAATTTCTTGATTTTTGAATCTTAAGATCTTTTCACAAACAAATTTATAACTTACCTCATACACTTGTTCAAATTATTAAGATTTTTTATAATTAAAACTATTTAGTTATTCTATCCCTACCCATGAACGAATACCAGTACTTTTAATATTCAATCCAGGTACTTATAATATTGAATTTACTCTCAAATAATAAAATTTAACAATACTATTTTTATTGATAGTGATTATGATTTATATTGATTGGGTAGGAGTGATTATATTTGACAATTTTAGATGAGAGATCCGATTTATAATAAATACCTCGAAAGTAAAAGGATGTTGAATTATAGAATATCTGAAAGATTTAAAAAAATATAAATATTATCAGCTTTTATATTCATGAATATTATAATTTAAATAACTACTATAGACAGATTAGCAAACGAATGGCAGATAGAGAGATGATAGACAGACAGAGACATGAATATAATTTAAATTTACACTAAAATTTGAATTTATCATTCAAAGTATACTGAAACATAAAAGAAAGAATTACATTTTAGAGTTGTAATAACCAACTGTTTATTTTTTTGTATTTAGTAAAGATTTATTTATAATGTAAGGCTACAATAAGTAATATTTTAAGGTGGTATATATAATATGCATGATTTTAACAATATTTTGCTAGAAAAATCTTATTTATATTTTTAATATATTAGGTTTACATATGGTTGATTTCTAGCTTGTAAATATTTGATTGATTCTTTTAATTTTAAATACCCAAATAACAAATTAATACAAAAATGTTTAGTCTCTTTAAAATTTCTAAATTTATAGATCGATCATTTAAATTTAATTAAATCAATCGCCAGAGTGTAAGGAAGGCTTTTTCATCTTTCCAAAACAACAGCGATAGCTACTTTAGAGGAAGGTATACACCTCTTGTTCCACTTAAATTTGTAAATGGAAAATGTAAAATCTATGAGTATACCATCTATGATTAAGTTTCGAAAGGCTATTACATTATTTTGGGCATAGGCAGCCTTATTTCACTTTACTTTATAAACAAGTTAATTAATTTCAAGGAGCGTAAATGGTATGGTATGATAATTTATGGCTTAGCAGCTCTGTATATAAGCCCTAAAGTATATCATCTGGCTAAAATATATTCAGGAATAATTCATAAAATATATCTCGAAAAGGGAGGTAATTAAATAATAGTAAAGCATGCTTAATATGGCATCATTCCTACTGAGACAAAATTTGATATTTCCCAAATACAAAGACCAATGGAACCTGATTTAGCTATTTAAATATTTAGATTTGCCTACCCAGTAGTTATTGAAAATTAGCTTTTCTACTTGCCAAGAGATACAGATTTTCAAAACGAAGAAGTCATGCCCCCAATAATGAATGGGATATATATAAATACAGACTCTTAAGATAACTATACTGATGAAATAATAATTGAATGAATTTATTAGGGTGCAATAAACTTGTAATTAATGATATATAGTAAATAGGCATACCTGAAACACATAACTTAGTTAATTTGAAATGAATATCAAAAAACTAACAAATTTATTGAATATTAATAAGATCATAAAATAAAGCCAGTCACATTTGCATAAGCAAAAAAAAAAAAAATACTTAATTAATTAATAAATTAATAATATTTCTTGCAAAATTAATTATATATGAATGTTTATTTCTTCATGTAATCCTCAATTTATTAAATAATCTTTTCAATAATCTTAGTATTTTATTTTTTTTATGATTTATATATTTAATTCAAATAGAGTTTTTACATATTATTTCAGCTTTAATCTTTATTTTAAATCAACGGTGATAGTTCTTCTATTAAAACTCATTTAAAATTATCATTTCATAAAGATTCTTCATGGCGAAGAGAAATTATTTACTATCTAAAATCTTTTTAATTTTTATTGATGAATATATTTATTTTTAATTTAATAATTTGTTTGTAATATAGTTAGTTATTCACTAATCGACTTTAAAGGAATTAATTTTTTAGATATTAACTTGATCACTATAATTAAATAAGAAATTTATTTGCCAAACATTTGCTTGTATTTGATTATTTCTAAATTTGGTACAACTATTCGTTTGTTTATATAGATAATTAACCCTAAATAAGTGGAGTTACTGAAGACTAAACTACAATAAGTTTTTTTATGAAGAATTCTGCCAGTTCAACTAACCAGATATTTTATCTAAATAGATGTTACTTTATGAGTTCTACCAGTTACTGAATAAAATAAAAATTTGAATTTTAACATGTGATAAATTAGAAATCTCATATAGCCTAAAAGCCTCTGTCTCACTTTTCAAATGGTATTATAATATCAAATTATATACCAATTCATAATATTTAAAACTATTTGTATGGGGAATAAATTAATTAATTTACTGCATATAATTCATAATCCTTATTTTCTAATATAACCAATCAAATTGTCTTCAAATATATAGTAATTAAAATAAAATTTTTTATTGCAAACTCTTGAAAAATCTAATTAATCCTTACAATCAGCACTATGATCATAATAACAAAATCTACTCAAAAAAAGGGGTAGTATTGTTAGTGTGTAAAGCTTAATTATTTAAATTACTTATCATTACAATATTTGGAAAGGTTGTATCTTAATTAAGTTGAATATTTTACCTGAATGTTTTATAAATCAATCAAATAAATAAAATTCAAATGCCATTTTTTAAATTACTAAATTGATTTGTGGTATTTTCAAACAATAAATCTTTCTATTGCCTTTTTAGTCCGCCATAATGGTTAAATAATAACATGATTAATTCAAATCTCATTTTTAAACATTCTTTTTGTTGATAACTTAAAATTCTATTTAAAAAATATATATATAATTTCAAAGCATGTTTAAGCAACTAAGTATTATCTTTCTTTATCATGAAAAACTAAAATAAATCTTTCAAGCCAATTTATTATCACCTTTAAATGAGTTAGTTAGTCTTCAATAAGCTTTAATATTTAGATTTTTGTTTAGATTTGTTTTTAAATAAGTAAATGCTTCACTTCATTCAAATAAAAATAAGCTGTAATAATATTCAATCACTTTTTAAATAAGATATTACATTTAAAAAATGTAAACTAAGTAAGACTAGGACTAGCTAACTAATTTTTTACCAACAACAAACGAAAAAAATTAAATTTATTAAGTTATTAAATAACGTTAAAATAGAAAGATTTAAATCTATGTTTCTAATTGTGTAAGCGAAATAAAAGAACAGTGATTAAATAACTGCATGTTAAAAGCTTTAAATTTTAGCTAGTTAGCTAGCTAACTTTACCAGCTAATAATTAATTTTATTTTTTCATAATAAACATTTATTATTGTTTTAAAACAAATAAATGTAATGATAAAATATCAAATAATAACTTGATTTTAAAATTATTTTTACTATTTAAAATTTTATTTTATATTCTAATAATCTCTATGATTTCACAAACAAACAAATTTATAACATCAAACAGACTATATAAATAAAATTCAAAGATTTTTATTAAATGTTCAATTCATAAAGTCTCGCCAGGGTCATCTTCCTCATCAAGTACATCTTCTACAAAATCATCGTTGCCATCATAATTTTTATCTTTATTATTCTGTATATCTTCGCACCATTTATTGTAAATATCTATAGCCGAATCCAATGCTAAAATAATATTAGTTAAAGAAGCTTAATATCACAAAGAAACTAAAAAACATATAAGAATCAAAAGATAATTGCTTTTAAAGTTTAATTACCACCAACTTTATCATATTTGATTGTATATTTGCACTTGATACAATAAATTTTTGCCTCCTTTTTATTGTTTTTCTTCGATCTGTATTTATAATATAATAGTAATGTATCTTATAAATTCAAATTTCTCAAAGAGCAAGGGAATGTCTTTGTCCAAAATGGAATTAATGTATACATGTTGATGTGAAGAGTTTAGTCAGCTGAACAATTTTCGCAATCGAATACTTTAGGAATAGCGTATGTTCTCAACTTTTTCTCCTTTTTACCTGTTTTCTTTCTTCCTCCCATTTATCTTTATTGTGCTCTGAAATTTTTTCTTTCTAAAATATGCCTAAATCTTCGCTTTATGAATTAATTATTGGATTAAAACTCTATTAATCTTAAAATCAAGTATTATCTTATTAATATATATATGTTTTTTATTTTGATGTGAGATTTCCACTAAAATTTACTTTAATTTTAAAATAGTAGTATGTTAATTATTATTTATTTGCTCAGAAACGAAAAATCATGTGCTCATATTTTGTCTAAATAAAGTAGACTTAAATTGATTTAAAATAAAAAATAAATTTATTGGAGTATTTGTTGATATAAAACTAATTACGAGTTGTTCTTTGAGCCAAAAGTTTTTTGTGGCTTGATTAAATAATTAAAAAAATTAAAGATGAATTATCATATGTATTTTATGATCATATTAATTGTTATTTAAGATGAAGAAAAATCGTATGTATTTTGACCTAATTGTACTTATTTTTAGAATTTCAAACTCCTTAATTTTATGATAAGCTATAAAATAAATAATTAAATATTGCTTTTGATATCTTTGATTTGATTGAATATTTAGCATTTATTTGATATAATTATATGAACGTTTTAATTAGATAGATAGATCGATACAAAAATACAAAGAATGGTAAATTTGCAAACAAAGGAATATTAAATAAAATAATTATTGAAGATATTTTTGATGATGGATGGATGGATGTATGACCAATCTAATGAAAGTTTTATTTATTATTCATCGTTTAAATAAAGTAAGATATGCATTCATAATTAAAATACACATAAAAGAACAATGATTAACTCTTAAGATAATTAATAATTTCCTTTAATGTTAATTAATAATCTATTCACTAGTTAATAATATTCATTCCCATATTAAATTTAATATATTATTATGTACACGTCAATGTTTGTTAATCTCAGTTTTTAATCTTGAAGGCGCAACCAGCTTAGATTTGAACCTTACCACCAGTGGGCTTGCAGAGGATAGCAGAGCACCTAATTAATTATTAATAAATTATAAATTTAGATACTTAAAATCGATTGCAAAGAGTTAAAAATTCTAATAAAATAATGGATTGTTTCATATTTCTAAATTTTAGAATGCTTTCACTTAATAAGCTGCTATATATCTGGATGTAAACAAAGCTAAATATTTCCTAAAATTTAAATATAAGCCTCAATTTGGTAACATTTTGCAACATTCACAAACACTTAGATTGTGTAAAATATTGGTTTATTTATTATAATTTGTATCCTATTTATTTGTAAATTTGAGTTAGTGATTGTAAGCTAGCTATTGAAAACACAATAAAATTATTTTAAGTTTCTCTTGAAATTGAGGAAGCAGCTTTGACCAAATAATTCATTTATTTATTTGGTAGGATCTTGATTGAGTGAAAACTATTTTTTAATGAAAACAATAAATGCTTGAGTGAATTACTTTTCACAAACAATGGTAGATTGGGCATTAGAGAAAATCATTTGGATGTTTTGGCATTGAGCACACTTAATATCCATGAAGTAAGAGTTGGGAGCTTGGATAAGTCTCTTGAACTTATTCTTTTGCTTTTCTTCTTCGTAGATGGGGTTTAAAAGATCTCTTTCCATTTTTTCTTTGCTGATGAATATATTTATATTTTATGTATTTTTACACTTTTTTGTTTTGTTTTTTTTTTCTTAATAACTCTGTCTAAATTTCAACCTTCAATTATTTGATTTTCTTTGTCTTTATGTTTCCCCTTTCTTTTTTACTTTTTAGCCTCCTATTAATTAATTCACCCTTTAATTTAATATCTTATTTCTATCAATATAAATATATTATAAAATCTACATTTATAATTTTAATTAATTCTAATCAAATATCTATCTAGATATAATATTCAATGCCCTCTCCATCTCATTTATTTTATTTTTTTATTTTTTATCATATTTGCTTTTTCATCTTTGTAATCCCTTTTCTACTTTGAGTTCATTCATTATCCCTAAATAAAATTATTTGCTAATTTTTTTATTTTCTTGTAAAATACAATTATTCATTTTCTATTTCACAATTTATCCCTTAATAAATCTTACAGCATAAAATCATCAAATTTTAATTAAATAATCAGTGTAGAGCAGTTCTTGATTTAGAAAGTATGACTTTAAAAATAAGTACAGTTAATGAATAAACAATAGTTCTATATTAGTATTTATAGTTACTAAAAAAAAATATTTTAAGCACATTATTAAATTTTATTTTATTTTTTTATTAAAATTATAAATATAAGTTTTTTTTATTATTATATATTGTGAATAAATCTTTTTTAATTGTAATATTTATTGTTTTTTAGTTTACCTTATTTTTGTTAAGCTAATAAATAAAGGATAGAAACGATAAAGTTTTATCAAATTTGAAATACTTTGTTTGATAATTTATTAAACCTGATAAAGAAAGTTTAATATAATGAAAATATAAGAAAAAAATGCATAGTAGATCTTAAAAGAAAGAATTTCAACCAAGATATTTAATTATACCTCTTAAATTTATTGAAGCAATTTATTTATAAAATTATTTCAATAAAAGCATTATTTTTAATAGGTAAATTTTTGATAAATAAATAAATATCAATTAAAATTTAAATTTATATAAATATACTTGACTTTTAAGAACATTTTCATATTTTTCACTGCTAATCTTAAAAAAGACTTAACAGAGCACCTATTTTTTTAAAATATACAAGAATTAAATAATATTATACTTGAAATTTTTTTAAAATAGCAAAAATTGTTTGATATATAATATGCAAAATTAGAAAAATATTTAGATTTGCTTTAATACTTATTTATTTAAATTTTAATAGAAATGATTAAAGTTGATTTGGTGGGTACAGTTTAAATGCAAATATTTGATAATAAGTAGCTTGTAACTGAAAATACTTCAATAAAATGATATCATTTTTAATATAATTTAAAATTTTTTAGCTATTTTTATTTTAAAATGAATGAATGGGCTCACTGATATACTAAATAAATTTAAATAAGGATGATAAATATCGCCAAAATAATGTGTTATTAATTTAAATTTATGTCTGATACCATTAAATTTTCATCAGCAAATGAATTATAAAGTTTGATGATTAATAATTGATCTTCAATAATTCAATTAAACCCCCCTTCGAAAGTAATAGCAAATTGTAAATTAGATTTTTCGTTATTGTATTTACCACTTATTCATCCAAATTATCAATAATCGAATAACATTTAAAAATAATCGTGGTTTTCACAAAAATGGATGAAAAGAGAAAGACAATGTTTCAAAAAATTTTTTTACTAGTTTTTCAAAGGGGATTTGATATACAGTTAATATATCTTATATCTTTTTTCAAAAGTATAAATTTTGGACTACTAGTTTTTGTTTCTAAAGGATTTTTTAATTTTTATGAAAAGATGATTGAGGATAAAACATAAAAAATTCTTATTTTTTTAAAACTGACTATTATCAAAAATTAAAAATAACATTTAGTAACATTCTGGTTCATGCTAGGAGAAATGAATTTAAGTGTAGAGTGATATAAGTATTTGCTTTGCTTTTTCAATTACTTTTATATGACATTTGAGAGTAAAAACAGATACTTTTTAGGAACAAAAAAATTAAATAATACTGGCAAAAATCTGATAAGTAAATAAGACAAATAAATAAATAAATTATCATTAAAATTGATAGAAAATAGTGGTGCATTAAATATTAAAAAATAACATTTAAATTCTTATTTCAACAAATAAAACCAATAATATACATTTCTAGATGTTAAAATATGTTAAGTCTATTTGCTAATACTTCTTTATAATCAATTTCTAACACATTATTCATTCTTACTTACACATTTTATTTGTACAAAAATAATTTTAAACTTTAATGAGTACCTTTTGCCTTTATTTTTATCATAGATAATTTGAAAAATCAAAATCAGGCTAGTTACTTTATTTTAGGCAGATATTAGTTTTTTGTTATAAATATATTATTTGAGCATTCAAAGTAAATAGAAAAAGGTATAATATATGCATGATCGATTGAGATATAGTTAGATAGATCACTGTATAGATAGGTAATGATGTTAGCTGTATATTCGATAAATATTGAAAGCTATAATAGCAAACATAATATAGACTTGATTTTATAAAGAGGGAGTTGTTTACTAGAGAGGAAATACTATGACTTTAGAAATTATACTCACTCAGCTATCTTTGCACATAAATCAGTCTGTATATTACGAGTCCCATTTTTAGATTTGTAAAAAAACATATTTAAAATAAGAAAAAGAGAAAGAACAATATATTAGCTTTAAAGAATCCTCCCCACTTGTTATTTATTTGATCTATTTCTTTGATTAATTTATTGAAATATAGATAAATAGATAGATATCAGTTTGAAAAAAATAGTAATTTTAATCTGAATCTTGTATCAAATCTTTATATCTTAATCAAAATATAAATATTGAAACAAAAATTTAATAAAACGCCCAGAAATGTTGAAAGCAAATCCAATCTAGGCTCTCACATAAAAACGATAAATGGTTGTTTAATCCAGATGTTTTGAGTATAAAATAGCTGATTTTAGCTTTATTATTCATAAAATAATTATAAATTCTAATAATATTTGAATATTTTTCCTAAAAAAAATCTTGAGTATTTCAAGCAAATCAAACAAAAAATTAATGTAAAAAGGGAGATGTGAAAAAAAATTTATAATTTATGATTTGTCAGAAATGAATAAAATCTTGTGTCTTGATCGGATGGGGTAAGGGAAAAATTAAAAACTATTAAAATCTTTGAGCTGAAAGTTTTTAAAGAGGGGAGTAAAACACTAACTTAATCTAATAAAAAAAAGATAAGAAAAAAAAATCTTAAATCAAAAAATTAATTTGAAAAAGAAAAAAAGAGAAGAAGAAGGTGAAATTATACAATATTCTATTCACAATAAACCCAAACCATTTTCTTTTAATCTAATAAACAAACCAACTCAAAATATACAAACTATCTAATAATACTTTAACTTTTCATAATACAACAATGAGCAGTTTCTGGTAATTAAGAGATTCTAACTAAAAGCCTGTCATGTAGTAGAATAACATCAATAAAGTACTGATACTTGATAACTAAAATAAGTAGAAGTCAAATGGCTAATTCGAATACATCTAACCTCAATAACAAAACTTCAAACTTAACCAATATTAATCCGTTGAAACCAATCAATATTAAAATTTACCTGTTCTAAATGGATACTTGAGCTAAGATTCAACTGACGTTTCTTCCTGTTCATAAAATATGAATTCTGCAAATTCTTAATAATCTGGCTTCTCAAGCTGTGATTGGATTGAAAGCGCTATAAGCCCTAAAAAAATAGAAGTCTCTGAGATTAAACCACTCTAAAAGACCTAAACAAATGAAGAAACTTACTTCCCAAGAGTCTTTTCTCAAAATATGATGGTACTTTCAAATCATTAAAGCAAGCTTATTAAATTAATTTTATTTATTTTTAATATAAAGGATATCTAAGGACCCACTGATTTTTTATAAAGACACCAAATCACCCCTTCTATGAGAGCTAAAATGATTGATTGGATGATCGAAGTTCTCAAGGCTTACAATTTCTCTGAATCTACATTCTCCCTTTCAGTTTCCATTATGGATAAATACTTCGCAAAAGTAGAAAGGTAAATAAATAAATAAATAAACTAATAAACAAATAAATTATTTTGGATTCATTTCAAAATATAATTTTAGCTTTCTTCACCTTGCTCTAATTTCATTGAATTTGAATAAAGTATTTCATTTTAGGAAATCAAATAAAAATATTTTTCATCAACTACTTTATTGAATTCATTTATTTCTTAAATTAGCAACAACAATAACTAAGATTTAAAGTTATTTTTTCACCAGTTTTTAATTAAAAAACTACATCAAATAATTAAAGATAAACTCTTAATAGTTATTTATTCATAAGTTTGTGAGAATAACTAATTAGCATTCCCAAAAATAAAAAAATAAAATAAATAATTAATTAATTGTTTTTGTCTAATATTCAGACAAATTGAGAGAGCAGTATAGAAGAAAACTATTTTTTTTAGATTAAATAACTAAATTTATTTTCATTAAAAATAGAACTTTAAAAGTTGAAGAACTCCACTCTATTGGTGTTGTTAGCATGTTTATCGCTTCAAAATACGAAGAGATTGTACCTTTTTCATTATAAAAGATCTATGAAAAGATCGCCCACGAAAAGATCAGCATTTAATAACTAAAATAGACTGAAGCAGATATCTTAAATACTCTCAATTTTAACATTTCATTCCCTACCTTAGATATCTTATCTAACCTTATGATTAAGTATCTTGATTCTCAAGACTTCTTTAAATAATATTCACGTTACTCTAAAGACTTCATCAAGACCATAAATGCTTATATGTTCAAGCTTGCCTCATTAGATTATGAATTATTGAAAACTTATGACTATAAAATACTCGCAGTATCATCTGTCTTTGTTTCTATCTAAGTCATGCAATAGTTCTTCCCTAACGTCAACTAATTCTAATTTGTTGTCCCCCTACTTGAATTAATTGGGTTAAACTATGACTAAATCATCTAACCCTCCACAAGATTACTTACTATGGCCAAATCCTATGATAAATGTCTATCTAACCTTAAAAATCTTAAAAAATACCATCTTGATGAAATAAACAAAAAGACTTCATTGTACTTCAGCAATAGAAATAATAGAATGGATTAAGATTCTGACTGAATGTAAAATATTCTAAAAAGATGCTTAGCAGTAATGTTAGCTCTTGACTAAAATTTAATTAATTATTGAATCTGAAAGTAAAAATATTATATATAAATACTTTCTGATGACCTAATATGCAATTCCCTTCAGTATATTAACCCCATAATAATAAATAAATAAATATATTAATTAATCAAATTAATAAATAAAACAAAATTAAATTCTCTCCATATGACTCATCGAAATTTCACACGGGTTTTTATTACTAACCAATTAAGAAGTATCTAATTTGAAGACAGTAACTTATATTCAGCTTTCTTTCTCCAATTGATATAAGATAAAAGAGTAATAAATATTTGATATAAATAAATTCTTCCTATTACCTACTATTTTAACTTAAATATATGCGTCTAATCTATCAAAGAAATAACAAACCTATGATAACCAAACATTTTTTTATTCAAAGTAAATCAAAAAATAATGATATCGTCATCTCACCAACTCAAAACTACTAACCAAATAAATAGCCTTAGCTATCAAAAAAAAACACACACACAAACAACTAATCAACAACTCTTAAAAACGTTTACACACACACACACCTTCATATATAAATAATTACTTCGTCTTACCTCTCTCTTAATAAAAAAATATATCGGATGATCATTAAATAAATGATAAAACTTCATAATTTAATAATAAACAACTTTACTTTTTTTTGATGTTTTTCAGGAACCCTGGAAAAAATCAGAAGAAAGATATTTTTCAATATATTTTATTGAAATTAAATTGGATAATTAACTTAATAACTAAAAAACACTAAACAATTAGTAAATAAAAGTAATCACGTAGAAATATGAGTCAATAATTAAATTAATATAAAGAATATCACTAATATAAATAAAATTTACTCTATAAATATATTATATTTTACTACTTTTAGTAACTACTATTATAAATAATATTTTAATAAATTTATTCACACATAAATTATTACTTTTAAAATTATTATTTCTAAATTTTTCGCGCATAAAATGGCAGCTTTTATGACTCAAAAGGAGTGCTATTATGAAGATGCATTTTCTTCGCAATTAGCTTTTATTTATTTACTTAAAAAAAGTATAACCTTTCAATAAATTGTAAACAACAAAAATATACTTTTTACATGAATCATAAAAATATATCTTAAAGTTTTTTTGCACTCTTGGTTAACAAAGTTATTAAATTTTGATATTTTTTTAATCTATTCTTGCTTAATAGGAATTCGTTTTCAGCTTAGCTATAAAAAAAAATACCAATATAATTAGTGGTTTTCTATTTTACTTATTTATGTGGGAAAATTGTGATTAAGAAGAAATTAAATTTAGGTGAAAAAAAATTTAATCAAAAAGAAATTTCTATTGAAAAATTAAAGCAAACTAAGCAAATCTAAAATTTCTCTAAAGGATCTATTTTATAACAATTATTTACTTTGATATTTTGATAAATCTTCCACTTTTCTCCCAAAAATTAATTAAATTATTAAAAATCCACACTTTGCTGCAGATGCGATGAATTTTTTGATAGTGTAAATTTTAAATAAAAATAAAAGGTATTTTGCTTTGATTGATTTATTTATTTATTATAAGCATTCCCTCTTATAATACTAAACGAAATTCACTAAAAAAATGATGAAAATGCTTTTCGAGGAAGTTTGAAAAATATCTTAATCTAGCTTACAGAATTAAATTTTGGTTTAACGAAACATTTATTCACGTCTACTAAACTTATTCAAAACTCTACCTATAAATTTAATAAGCCTATTTTCAACAATTTAACTCAATTTAAAGAAGTCAAAATAAGTTGGCACAATAATCATAGAATATAAGCTTTTACGGATGATTATTAAATAGAAAGTTAAATAAGCAGTTCTGACGGATAATCAAGAAATTTATAATCTAATTAAAATGACTTGACGACATTAAGCTCAATTATTACTTCAAATATTTGAACAATACTTAACATAACTTGATTTATCTAGTGATACAAACCACCTTAAAACTAAAAAAATTATTCTTTCTTCACTTAAGATTGGTGAGTTAGCTTAAAATCATGATGAAATATTGAACACTAATTGGAATACTTAATATCAGCATGAACCAATAATTAACACTACGAATATTTTTTACTAATTTGCTTTTTTGTTTGTGGTTGACAAACGTATCAAAATTATTGATGTTATAATAATACAAATAACCTGCATATTTCTTAAATTTAATGAAAAGGATTTTTTAATAATTATATTATATACATAGTATCTAAAAATCATTTACTTTAATTATTTTGTGAATATAAAAGCAAGTTATTTAGTTTTTTCGTTAGATCTTCAATTAATTTATGTAGGAAGATCGAAAGTAAAGAAAATTGATTATAGATGCTTATATTTTCCATACAATTATTAATTAGGCTGATTAAAATAGAATAGAAATAATGAACATATTTTAAGTCAAAAGTTAATTCAAAATAAAAATATCAACTATTTATTATTATTGCTTTTGTCAAGTAAATTAATTTTTTTTCTAATCTAATTCAGTTTCTTGTGAATATCATTCATTAGAAGCTGGCTCAATTATAAATAATCTAGTTATTAAATTATAATGTTTTAATCAGATTCTCATTTTGTTTGAAAGCTCTAACCAGGAACTTTGGACACCTCCACTTAGCTAACTCAAGTGCTCGTTCATGTAGATCTAAATATGCTCTAAATATTTATAACAAAATAAATTAGTTATTTAGAAGAACATAGTTGAAGTGTGGTTAAAACAGACAGATTAGCTTATATGACAGAAAATAATAGTTGATTGTTGATTTATAACTAAACAACTTATGTAAATGGATTTATGTGACATCAACAATTAATATTTTTATAATAATATTTTGTTTTATATTGCATACATTTGTGCTGATGGGGTAGGAAAAATACTTCTTAGCTTTTGGTTAAAAATCTATTAAATTTAATGATGTACAGCTTCTTTTTATTAAAATTGCTTGAATCTAATTTTTACAAGCAGCAAGAAGCAAATTTTATTATTTTGAATTATAAGTCAGTTGTTGTTTTATAAGTGAAAAAATAAATTTGTTCAGATCCACTAATTTATATGATCGGTAAAAGCAGGTTGACTATCTAGTATCCACTCATTTAGCAAAAACAAACTTTTTTTTTTTGAGTATAGCCATAATTGAAAAATAAAAAGCAAAGCGAGGCAACAATAAACATGTGAAAAATACTTTGTAAACAATAATAAATTTAATAGGAAAGTATAAATTTGATAGTTTAATTGAAGTGAGAATCAGATAACTTTATTTTTTTCTTTCTTTTTTTACTTATGTTATCAAATATATTTAATAATGGCTTAAATATTGTTAAGAAAGTTCAGAGAAGATTCCTCTTAATATTTAATATATTTGTTTATTAAAATTCGCTAAAAATTTAATTGTTCATCCAAAGCTTATAAATATGTAAGCTTTTTTTCTTTTATTTATTAGTTTGTTTGTTTTTTTTGTTATTTGGAACACAAGTAAATATTAAACACTAAGGGTGGGAACTAAATTTGCAGATTTGAGATTTCATTCCAAACTAACATCTATTTCTATCAACAAATGGGAAATATCTTGTATTTTTCCCATCAGCCTAAAGTGCTGTTTAAAAAGATTTTTTTGTTTAATCTATTCAGAGGCTCGAATCTACTTAAAGCAATTATTAATTAATCGCCATCCATCATTTATGATGTGCATTAAATAGTAAATATATTAGCTGGAAGATATGTATATTTGGAGAATCTGATATAACTTATCGAACTCAAGAAGGTGCTGAGCCAAAGTATTTTATGTTGTTGTATGTAGAATTTGCGAGTATTATTTAAGAAATAAAAAAGCTGTTCAAATTTAAATTTCATCAGATTTTAAATAAAAATTTAAATTCATATTTTATTTAAAAATAGATTTTTAATTTTATTTGCAATAAATCTAAAATCATCTATTGGCAAGTAAGTGTTCATAAATTTAAATTTTGTTTTTTAATAATTGAAACAATATTTTGCTTTCTACTATTCTAAAGGGTTTGAAAATTAGTTAACATACTCTTTTAATATTGTATAAGTCCTTTGCAATTATATATAAATTATCGTCTTTCTTAGCCAATCAAAATCCCCCAGTCAATAAATATATTGAAAATTCGATCAATTATAAAATGCTATTTGAAAGCCAGAACAGAGGAATTTTAAGTGTTTTAAAGTAGACCTATTTGAAAAGCTACAGAGAAAGATGCTCAATCCATTCAAAAATAATATTCATTAAAATATGTGCCTTCAAACGTATTAATTCCTCACTTATTGTGTGTATTTTGTTTATAATAAGTGGATTTTGGTTAAAATGATTTGTTGTAGGGAAATAATAAATTTTTAAAAATGAATGATTATGGAACAAAGATTTAAATAAGACTCAGGAAGAGATCTACCTTAAAGAAAATAAGATAAATTTTTTGATTAAAAAGGTATTTATTATTCATTATATAAAAACAAAAAGAAATTTTAATTTGATAAATGAAAGACCATTAAATTA
Source organism: Tetrahymena malaccensis 436 (assembly GCA_000231845.2). Lineage (NCBI taxonomy): Eukaryota > Ciliophora > Oligohymenophorea > Hymenostomatida > Tetrahymenidae > Tetrahymena > Tetrahymena malaccensis. The sequence goes on along the minus strand of AFXY02001873.1, from coordinate 6,343 downwards.
AATGATATTTTTAAACTCAAACGTAAAAAAAAAATTAAATAACTAAATGGGAGGAGAGAAATATATTAAGCTGCACTTTAATACCTTTATTTATGTATATAAATGCAATTTATTTGCTCAAATTTGTAGTAATTTTTGTACTTCTTTCATAATATTCACAATCAATAAAAAATATCTTTATAAAGAGTGTTTGACTTACTTACGAAAGATGTGGTTATGAAGCTTTTTATAGTATTCGATTAATTAACACTCCTTTATTTATTAAATATTTACCAGTTGTTTAAAAACATTCAATTCTTATTTTATTTATGCTCTGAGATTACCTTTTCTGCTTATTCAATTACTAACCAAAATGAAAAATTTTAAATTAAAACTCAACCTCAATAGCAAAATAAATTTTTTCAGCTATCTTCGTATTTGCGTATTTAAAGGGTAATTTAAAAAACTGCTTTTAAAAGTATGCTGGTAGGTTTTCATCAAGGAGGTTAAGTGCGTATTAACTATAAAACAGAAAGCAAATGAAACAGGCTAATTAAATAAAAACAAACCTAAGAATTAGCAAAAAAAAATAATTAAGAATATCAATTTTAACTTGTTTACATATAGAGTAGATATTTAACAAAAAAATATTTTACCCTACTCACTCACTTTTAAGTAATTATTTAAATTTATTTTTTTTACATTTCAATGTAAATGAAAGATGGAAAGAAGTAAATAAATAAGCTAACCAACAAATAATAAAAAATGTGTTGAAAATAGAAATTAAAAAGAAAATCAATAAATAATAATTTTTCACTTTGATTAGAGAAAGGTTAAATGAACCTTAGGGGTCAAGAAATGTACATATTTTTTAATGATTATACAATTTATAATAAATTAATTTATTTAGAGAACGCTAGCTCACTATCTATCCAGTTATCTATGAGTCTATCTATTTATCAATTATATATTTATTAAGAAATCAAAGAAGAATATAAATTAGATTTATAGGGTAGAAAGTTAGTAGAAAAAAAGGTGAATAATCACTAAATAAAATGTAAGGTATAAAATTTTATTAAATTTAAGATAAAATTTATGAAATATAAATAAAGGAAATGACTTTATTTCTATTAATTTAAAATAATTTGAAAATAAATGATAATCAGTAATTAGATTAGATAAATAAAGTTATATCTTTTATAATCTTTTAAATAACTCTTAATTGTCAGTTTGAGTTATTACAAATTTATAAAAATCAGTCAGCAAAATAGTATTATCACATTCGCTTGACTAATGGTTACAAATTTAAATTTCTTAATTTAAATTTATAATCTTCAGGTAACGTTAGCTTAAACTGTAATTCTTAACCTCAATTTTTTGTGAATCAATTTAACATAAAATTTCAGTTTTATCTAGTATTTTTGAGCTTTTTTTACAAAAGTAAAGTACTGAGGATTTGTTCTTAAAAAAGTATTTCTTATAGTAGAAATCTTATTTGGTGTTTATTATTGCCATTTATAAAATATAAATAAAATGTAAAAAGCAAATAATTATTCTTAAAGCAATAAATCCATTTGATTTATGCTGTTTTTTACGTTAGATTATCAATAAAGTTAAATAAAATATATGTTCTAGCAAATAACAATAAATATTATGGCATTTTTTGCAAAAATAAATAATATTTTATACAATTTGAATAGTAAACAATTCTAAATAAGTTGTATTAAAATTAAATAAGTATTGATGATGATTATTATATTCATAGTTTTTAAAACAAAAGAAACTTTGTTTTTTATTTACCTATTCTAATCATAGCAATATATCAATCCATACCCTTTTTCTATTGAATTAGGTTTTAAAAGTTTCAACTTTTGTGATGCTTTAAATCTAAATAACTTTCAGATTAATTATTTATTTAATCAATATATTGAATGCAAATCTTTTGATGGGAAAATATAATTTTTATTGTTAAATACTGACTAATTTTGAAAATTTTAACCTTAAATTAAATTTTTTAATTTCTGAAAATCTTAAATATACTTAAATTAAAAATATCAAAAAATGTATGCTTTAATATATTTTAATTTTTTTTGAGAATTTATGATTGAAAAAATTGATATATATTTATTGTATTAAGATCAATATTTTAAAATTTATAGTACAAACAAAAATTAATTTGTATTAACACCTTTGTAATAAAAGACAAACAAATATATATAGATAATTTGTTTGAGGGTAATTAATTAAATAAGTATTATATTTTATACATTTTAGTATCTAGCTAACATTAAATAAGGCAATTATAACTAAATAAAAATAATTAAAATATCTTATTTGATTTCAAAAGTTAATATCGAATATAATTAGGTAATGAGTCACCAACCAGAAATAGCCGGAAGCACTCCTAAAGAAACTTTATACATAAACAATTTGAATGATAAAATCAATCAAGAAGGTAAGACCATTTATTAGCTTTTTCTTTTTTAAGAAATCTTAAATTAGGAAGCATGCTTTTATTAGTTTATTACAATAATTATTTTTATAAATACATTTAGATATGAAATACGGATTGTTTTTCTTATTTTAGCAATTTGGAGAGATACTTGACATCATTTTAAAAAAGTCTAATACTTTGAGAGGATAGGCATGGGTTATTTTCAAAGATATTACTGCAGCAACTAACGCAAAAAAGAACTTGAATGGATTTTTATTTTTTGATAAGGAATTGGTAACAATAAAATTAAAACTTATTTCAAAGCAATTCCGAAATTGAGATAAGAACTCCAACATCTAACCAACTAAGTTAATCGAGTATAAATAATAAGCCAGTAATGAATCCAATTAAAATGATATGTTTATAATTTTTTAGTTGATGTTAAATGTTGGCTGCACATAACTTATTTCAATTTGGCATTAGCGAATTATAAAATTAATCAGCTTTTTACACAATAATACATTAGAAAATAAATTTTGCAAAATAAAGAAGTGAGATTTTAGACAAGTTAGAAGGAAGATGGGTTCCAAAAAAGAAATAAAAGAAGGAAAACAATAACAATGCTAAGAAAATAGGAGAATAAGAAACAGACGCAGAGCAAAAAGAATAGCATTAACAATAGCAATAACAACAATAACAATTATAAATGCAAATTAATATTTAGCAAAACGAGCTAAATTAACCAAATAATGTTTTAATTTTAGAAGATTTACCTTCTTTTGTTACAACAGACATTCTTAAAGCACTTTTTAGCTAATATCCAGGATTTAAGTAACTTCATTTTATATTTTATCATTTTTAGTTTAATTTTCATATTTTTTAATTTTAGAGAAGTTAGACTAATTGCACCTAGAAAAGTTGCTTTTGTAGAATTCTCATAAGAAGACGAAGCAACAGTAGCTTTAAATGGTTTATAAAACTTTTAACTTACTCCTCAAGTTTTTTTAAAGCTAAATTATGCTAAATTTTGAAATTTAATTGTCAAAAATATTTTTAATTAGGGAGATATTAATTGTAATTCAATTAAATAAATTTATTAAATACAAAATTTTGTTGTTTTGTTAAATTAAAACCATTTTTTTAAGTGTATTTTCATCTAAAATAAGCGTTTTATCTATTAATAAGGTATCCTAAAATTTAAAAAGTTATTAAATAGATCTTAATTTATTATTTAAGTATTAGATTGCAAATATTATTTCTCAAATCTTAATTCTAATAAAATTAACCATGATAAGCTATATAAAAATTTTTTTTTTTCATCTATTTTAAGCCTTTATCTATTTAATAAAGTATTTTTAATTATAACATTTATTTAATTTGTCTCAAAAAATTATTTATATGTTTAATTACAAAATAAAAATAATTATTTTTAACTAACCAGACTTTATTGGATGGAATAAAGATGTGTTAATAAATATATATTTTTACATTTTTATTACTTAGTAAAGTATTTAAAATTTGAAAATTTATTTAATTTATTACAATTAATTTTTTCACTTTTAAATTGCTAATGTAAAAAATATATTTATTTCATATCTTTATTAGAATAGCATGTCAATTAGTTAAAAATATAATTTTATTGTTAATTAAAATAGTTTATATCTAAATTAACAATTTTATCACATTATAAATTTTTTAAGTATTAAAGTTTCAACATTAAACTTATTTATTATTATTTCTTTATTAGAATAGCAGACTGATTTGATAAAATTACTAATTTATGTCATAAATAAAAAATAATTTTAAGGATTTCTTTTTGTATTTCATGATACGAAATTGTAATTTTAACAAAAATAAAAGTCAAAAATAGAAGAAAAAAAAATTAACTTAAATTTTCTCTATTTTATTTTTACCTATTTTTTTTTTGTTATTTGATTATATTGAAAGCTTTTAATTTTGTTAATATTAATTAAATTTATTCTTATAAAATGATTGTTAATTTGAGTGTTTGAGTGTGAGCCTAATCTCTAATAGATTATCCTTAAGATTTTTTTAAAAATCATTTAAAGATATCTTTATCTACAAGTTAAAATTTTTGTGTAATAATTAATGTATTTTAGAAATAGATAAATTTTTAAACAAATTCTAGATATTTCAAATTTTCTAATCTAATTTATTTAATAAGGCATATAAAATATCTTTTTATTCTTCATAGAATATTGTATAACTTTTTTGAAAATAAAATCAAGAAATCTAAATCTTAAAAAATAATAGACAATCTTTAACAGAAATAGACATCAAAATACAAATATAACTATCAATAATTTATTAATGATAGCTTCTCTTTTTGTTTTTGGAATAGTCCAAAATTGTAAAACTATCATTTTTCTTTGAGATTTCTTCTGAAATGAGGATTCCTATATGTCAGAAAAAATGTATCTCACTTAAATAAATTGATGACTTTGTTTGCACGTTATTTTTTAACTCTATTCTTAAATTATGACATAAATTATTCAATAAATGGCTAATCAAAAAGATTTTACTAATGTTGTAATTATTTTTTAATTAAAAGGAGTTTGAGTAACAGATATTTAGTATTTAAGATTAGAATCCTTAATTTGAGGTACTTTCTAGTATTATATTATTTCTTATTAATATGTTAATAGCTAGTTATTTGTAATATATCACTTCTCTCTGACCATACAAAATATTAATTAATATGTATATATATATATATAAATACATTTCAAGTTAAGCGAATTTAATTAAAAAGGCTAGAGATCGATCTATACATTTTTCTATATTAATTCTTATTTAATTTCAAAAAGTGTAATCTGAATCTTTTTATTTTTGATATCTATTTTATCTAGATTTCTTTTTGCTTTGAATACTTATTATGAAAATTAAGTTATCACCTATAGGAAAATTTAATTTGGCTGTAAAGTACATTTTCAAAACCAAGACTTTATCTGCATTTATTTGTACTTAAAAAGTTAATAAATAATTGTAATTTTTCAGATAAGATAATTAATAATTAATTGTTTTACAAGTTTACTATGTTTTTTACTTTAATAGAAATTTATTGACTTTAAACAGTTAAAAATGAATAATAATTTATAATATATCAATTTAATTTTATTATTAGTGTAAATTTTCCTCCATGCAATTATGCAAGTAGTTTCAGATACCTATTTTGTGACTTTTCCTTAAAATATTTCTTAATTATTTTTATATTAGATTAACCAAAAACTGCTTAATCTTGTAATAATAAACATCCATTAAGCTAAAAATTCATGTATATTAATCAAATGTTATTTATTTTACAGATATCAATTGTAATAAATTAGCAATCACACAATTTTTCATGCAGATATTATAAAAAGTGTAAAAAATATTTGAGAAGTATTTAATAAAATTAGCTAAGGGGTAAGTATTTTTTCCTTAATGAATAGATATTTGATAATATATTCAATTAAATTAGGTGTCAGCATTAATTGCCAAAATTAAATATTTGCTTGCTAATAAATGATCCTAGATACTAGACAATATGAATTATCTTTTGTAATATCTATAGATAAACTCAATTATTCAAGGAAAATAGTTCTTTTTGCATATTTAATAAGCGAATAGCAAACATTCGCAATCACTAGAATTGCAAAATTTTTAAGTCTACATTTTAATTTTAATCAAAAGTTTGTATTTTTTAATTTTTTTAGAAATTTCTCAACCTAAATATGTAAATTATTTATATTTATTTATAAAACCAATTAAAATATATATAAAAATACTTAATTAAAATTTATAAAAATTATCAATTCTTTATTTAATTTGATAAAAATTAATTTTAGATCTAAATATAATATCGATTTTTATTTTTAAAATTATTAATTCATTTTATAAAATTAAATATTAAATGGGGTTGGGGTTGGG